>CAEFZX010031660.1:120558-135246 GCA_903066825.1 Alfaro cultratus
GATGGAGGGAACCAGGACAGACGGATGGAGGGAACCAGGACAGACGGATGGAGGGAACCTCAAGGGAAGGAACCTGGACGGAACCAGGATGGATTCAGATGTAGCTCAGCGGTTCTTCTGTGTCTGAAGCAGATTGTCATGAGGACGGCAGAGTTAATTCCCTGTTTTCTTCTCTCTGATCTTCCCTGCAGCAGAACCTCGCTGGGTCTCGACTCTTCCAGGCGCCACCGGCTCAGTTTGACGGAGCGTCTCAAACTGTGGACTGGGGACAGTGTGTTTCGACAAAAAACCGGTTCTACCATTCACTTTTAAATTGTTGAACGTAAATTTGTTTCAGTTATTGAGTTATTAAAGTATGGACCTGTCTTTGAAATATGTAGATTCATTTTTTAACTAGTTATTCAATAGATACAAATAAAAAAATTTAAAAAAAAGTTATGTATTTAGAAAAATTTACATTTTCCAAACTACAGTCCTGACTCTTACGGAGAGCGAAGAGTGCCAAATGACAAAAAGTAACTCATGAAATAATTATTTAAAAGGGTTATTAATTTAATAGAACTCTTCACTCTACGTAGATTCTGGATCTTTTGGTCCATCTTTAAACAATATACGTTTATACATAAACTGCTTATTTAAAAGTACAATCAATCCTTCTGAAATACATTTTTCTTTATTTGCAATTAGTTTACACAAATATAAGTCAACAAATCTTAATTAAATGTTCAGTTTGGTTTTAGTTTCAATGCAAATCATGAACTTCCTGTATTCCTGATGTTTGTGAATTAACTAAATTTATTTCCTGGTCAGGATCCAGCGCCGTGCCGCTCATGACCAGCTTCAGCTGTGAAACAAAGACGCTCGGCCTTCAGCAAAACCACCAGAAAGATCCATTTTTCTGTCGACAGAAGTCTTTGCATCCCGGGACAATTACAGCCATCTGTATCCGAGGGGTTGAGTCCAGTATGCAGCAGTAAATTGTGTTGCAGCCTGTCAGAAAGTGGAAGCTGACGGAAATTAAATCTATTTACTTAAAGACATTTCAAAACTTTTTTACTTTTACTAGAGTCCAACCTTTATTGTTACTAAAATATTTTTTCATACAAGTATCTGTACATCTAGTTTAATAGAGAAAGTGAGTATTTCTGACACCTCTGTCTAAAATGTTCTACTAATTAAATATTTATTTGGGACCAAACTGAAGATTTATTCAGGAATATTTAGTTTGCAAACTAAATATTTAACTTCCTGACTGCTACCTAACTGAAAGCTAACTACTATGCAGCTTTCAAATACTGAATTTGCATATTTGAATAAATACTTCAAATTTTCAATTAAAATTTAGCTCATTTTTAACTTCAAATTAAATTTGAAACTAAAATTAAAATTTATCTTTGAATTTTCAAGCTAATCAAAATGTTGAATTTTGAAAGCTCAATTCAATATTTAGCTTTCAAATATTGAACTTGAAAGCCAAATACAGCTAAATAAAGCTGGATAAGTATTTAGCTGGTGAGTTAAATATTTAGTTTAGAACTTTTACATTTATAAATGTGTGGCAGGTATGACGGGCCAAATTAAATCAAATTATTGCTATTTTTTTTATTTACAGATGAAAATGTCTTTGATTTGAGTGATGAAATAGTATTTGAACACACAAATGTTATTGTAAAAGTTGTACTAATGTGGCCCTATAGTGTAGTAGGCCACATAAATAGTTATGATGGGCCAGTTTTGGCCCCACACCTTAAGTTTGACACACATAGTTTAAAGTGAATGTTTAATGAATGTAACTTCATCCAGCAGTTAATATTCCCAGGTATCTAGCGTTCAGTATATGGCTACCATCTAGTGGTAATGATGTAAAACAGACTCTTTAATTTAATTCTGTTGATTTCAGATTTAAACCACAAACAAAAACAAACCAGACAAGTCAAAGTTGATGTTTTCCGAAGCTTTATAGCCACAGAATGCACCACAGATTAAGTGTATTGTCTTGCAGACCGTAAGCCAATTTACTCTGGAGCCCATCAAGCAACTTGTAACTTATTTCAGTGTAAATCAAGCCATTTGGGGAGACTATCCGCCCAAACACAAACGTAAAAAAAAAGTGCTGCAAGGTCTGATGACACGTTCAAACCCTTTACCTGAAAAAACACCCACTCTGTCCATTAGGGGGCGCCTTAAAATAAACTCTTTAGTTTCAAAGAGGCATAAGAAAAAATGTCCTCAAGGCTGTCCCTCCAGAGTCGTTTCCTCAAACAGGCTGAGGAGGTTCTTTGGTTCAAAGTTGGGTCGTGGCGGCGCCGCCTCGTGTGCCTGGACCCGGCCAGGCCGGCGCCGTTCAGAGGACGAGGTCGACGGGGAGCCCGGGTGGTGCTCTGCACGTATGGGGCTGATGTTGGGGGTGAGTTTGTGGCAGGAGCCGTTCAGGTGGGAGCTGGTTGGAGTGGGAGGCAGGTTACAGGACGACCAGCTGCCCAGAACCGACTGAGTGGAGTGGACCGGGCCGTGGACCGGAGAACCCGGCAGAGGAGTGGATGTGCTTTCCACTGACAGTCGGGATTTAATTCTGAGGGGGAAAATAAAAACAAAAGAAAAGAGTTAGATAATTTATATAAGGTTAAAAAATTACTGTAAATATCTTCATGAATGTTGTTAACTTTAATAAAAGACGCAATGATGAAAAGATTATTGAACAGACAACTTAAGTGATTTCTGCATATTACTGTCCTGCCATATGAATATGTTTTAATATTAACACGAGAATAAAATAATACATCTCATTCTGGTAATTTTGCAACTTTATTCTCTTATTATTACGACTTTATTCTTGTATCATTTCAACTTCACGATGGAAAAGTTCCGATTTTATTTTCATTTTATTGCGACTTTGTTCCGACTTTATTCTGGTATCTTTACGACTTTCTCGTATAATTACGATGTTTTTCTCATACAATTCCGACTTTGTTCTTGTATAATTCCAACTTTATTCCCATATGATTATTACTTTATTCTGGTAATATTCCGACTTTATTCACATATCATCCGACATTATTTTTGTACCACTATGACTTTAATCTGACATTATTACAACTTCATTGTCATATTATTATTATGATGATGATTATTATTATTATATGAAAAGCACAAGGATACCAAAATTAAAGCAAATATTTTGAAACATCCTCAACCTGAAAGTAATTGCTGTGTACAAACGTACAAACATGATCCTGTACCTGTTGGAAAAGGTCGGGGAAAGTTCTGGGTCTGAGTGATGCAGAAAGACTCCGTCATCCTCTGGACTTCCCGGGTCGTTATGCAGGGAACTGAGGGACAGCGTCACGTCTCTGTCCCAGCTGTCCTTCGGTGGCGTACACGGCTCCGGCTTCGACCAACAAGGTAGAAACGGCAAGCGAACCGAGGAGAGGAGCTTGCAGCCGAAGCACACCACGAACTGAAAAGAAAACAATCAAACATTAAAAACCTTTGCGTTGATTAAATGTATTTATGATGCAGAATGCAGACTGGAACCAGTACTTGGCAGAAGGAGACCAGTGTCAGCATGGTCTCAGCCACCATCAGGTAAATCCGCCTTTTCCATCTGCGTTTCCTGACGCACGGCAGAGCGAGAAGCTGAGAGACGGTTGGTCTTTCATTAGGTTGTGGGGCCAGCATCATCCTCAGGACTGACTGAAGCTCAACAGACAGGCCTGGAAACACAGGCAGAAAGAAAAGCTTCTTATTTCATCCGGACAGATTCATTACTGGCAGACGGAGGACGGATGTTACCGCTGGTGAACTCTGAGGGAAGGTGGCCCTGTCGGAGCTGCTGCCATCCTTCGCCGCCGTTTGGAACTTCAAGGTTACAGGCGAGCTCCAGAATAGAAACACCCAAACTAAGAGCATAAAAAAGAATTTTTATTAAACTTAAACTATGAGTGTTTAAGGGTGACCCATTGAGAACAGGTTAGGATAGATTTATGATATATACAAAACATGTGTATTACACTTTTTCCACAAAACCATTAAGTAATGAGAATTTAGTCTGATCAGTTTTGCCTGTTTTGAGCTCCTTCAGAATTTGGGTTCTGTCACTTTAAATCCTGATAAGCTGCTGTTGGCCACGCCCCCCAGTTCAAGGTTTACTCAGGTGTGAAAATGGCTGCAAATTACTGTATTAGGGCAATTGTAGATAGAAAAAAAAGGGGAGTAAATTTCTCCTTAAAAATCTAAATTCTTTTATAAAACAAAAACAAGAAAATTTTAGAGTTTGAAAAGTCAAAAATTTACTGGAAATTTTGAAATTAATGTTAGAATTCTTCAAGAAAAAAAAGAACATTTCTGAGTTTGAAAAGTTGCAAATTTGCTTCTAGAAAAATTTTGTTTACTTTTCAAACTGAGAAATCTGCAAGTATTTTCTAGAAAAAATCTGAGATTAATCTTACAATTTCTGAGTGTTATGGCAAAAATGTACTCCTCTTTTTTCCCCCATCTACAATGGCCCAAATACGCCGTCAAACAGATGCGAAATATATAACAATACATCTTTGAAAAGCATTAGTAGATCCTCCTGCACAGCTAACAAGAATGCAGCAAGTGATAACTGGATGGCAAGTCAACAACTATAATAAAGAAGTGTGATTTTTATCACTAAACTGGACAGGGTAAATGTATTTTCAAATTATTGGCATCTATTGATGCTTTCATCGAACAAACGATGGAGAAAATATTAAAAGTATCTATCCTGACAATAAGGACAGTTTTGAGGGGCTTTAACATCGATAATTGGAATTTATCATGACAACAATAAATCAAAACTTAGAAATCTATCACAATAAATCATAAACGATACGATAATTGTATTTTTTAAAACAATTGAGTTGTTTTTTTAGAACCAAATAGAAGCATAAAAATTGAAAATATGAGTTTTGCATAATAGGTCTCCATTAATATTCCCCATTTCTGCCCTGCCGTACCTAAAAACATCCGCTGCAGGTCCGTACTCCCCGCGCAGCAGCTCCGGCGCCATGTATCGCGGGTCTCCCTCCTGCACGTCCTCCTTCGTCTTCCTGTTTTTGGACTCGGCGCCGGTCTGGTTGACCTCCAACAGAAGCCCGAAGTCTCCCAGCTTGAGCCGCCCAGAATCCGTAATCAGGACGTTGGCGGGTTTGAGGTCCAAATGCACAAAACCATGAGAGTGCAGGTGCTGCAGGGCAAAAAGGAGGTCGCACAGGTAGCCCCACGCCGCCGGCTCGTCTGGATCCACCAGAAACAAAATGGCGGTCAGCGGGTAAAGAAACGATTCAGTTTCTGAATGAAGATGTTTTAAGGCTGACCTGGGCCAGGAGGCTTGTTCTCGGCGTGCAGCAGCAGGCTGGTGCTGCACAGCTCCGTCTGAATGTACAGACGGCCGCTCTCTTCCCACGCCGCCACAAAATCCAGAACGTGAGGGTGAGGACAAATTCGCTCGTGGTTCCTGGCTTCCTTAACGCTTCGCTGCCTCTCGCCGTTACCCCTGAAGCGCTGGGCGGAGCGCTTCACGGCGTACAGTCGCCCGTCTTTGTTGTTTTGCACCTTCAAAAATACAGAAAATGCTTATTATTATGTATTTTCCAGGCATGTAGTATCATTTTACGGCACAATGTTACCTTCAGTTATTATAAAAATGCTGTAAGTTTCAAATATGACTTAGAAATTTTAATGTCTTGAAATTGGGGCTCTGTCTCTTTAAGAAGCTCCTGCTATTTCTGAAACTCCACCTTCAGCTCTGCCTTTTAATTGTTGAGGATTTATATTCCAGTCAATTAGTCTATAATTAACTTAGTTGACAATTATTTAATTAATCAGATTAATCACGATTAATCGTTTCCGTCCTAATTTTTGATTTGACAGATTAATAATTGAATAATAAAGATGCTTACTATGTAATTTTCACAGAATTTGAACTAGGTGAAGCTAAAATTGCCACTTGAGGGGATCTGGGTAGAAAATATTTTCTCTTAAATGCAAAATGTTAATATTTTTGTACAGTTTTGGCTTAATTACTGCTCTAAATGTGTTGTTCTATCAACCGACGACCCTTTTTTGGAGTCTGTTTACTCCAGTTAACAATTAATCAATTACTAACTTAGTTAATTATTTCATTAATCACAATTAATCGTTTCAGTCTTAATCTTTACCAATCCTAATACTGCTCACCTTGTAGACCTCTCCAAAGGATCCTCTTCCAAGAAGACCCAAATTAGAGAAGCACTGACCAAAATAGGACGTATGCTTACTGGGATCATACACAGAGCTGGGAGGGGGAGATTTACTGAGCGAATCGGACAGCGGCGTCCACGGCGACTGATGCTGAGGGAACACCCTGCTCAGAGGCGGGCATCCTTTGGAGGGCGGCAGCGGAGGGAGAGAGTAGGAGCCTCGAGGAGGGGAGGAGCAGGAGGCGTTGGATGTGGACGACGAGGAAAACGGGAATCTGCGCTTTTTCAGGGAGAAGGACTGCTCTGCGTGGGAGAGGTGCGCCGGGATGGGGAGGGGAGCCCTGGACGTCGTAGTTTCCACGGCAACTGACATGGCGGGAGGATTTCTTCAGCTCTGTTCAATCAAGGTGGCGGGCTGGAAAACAGAGTAACCAAAAGTTGTACTAGAGTAAGAGTAGAACTACTTCAATATATTTTTACTCAAGTAAAAGTAAAAAGTATTCATCCAAGAAATTATTTGAGTAAAAAAGTATTTGGTGAAAAGTCTACTCAAGTACTGAGTAACTGATCAAATTATCAATATTTAAAAATTACATAATCAGACGGAACAAAATATAAAACTAAGTGGAAATTTTGGTATTTTAGCATCAAAATGACAATAATTCATATAAGCAAGAAAAAAATAACAAAAGCAGGTAAAATATTATTTTTCCAAATCAGTTTCTTTCAATAAAAAAACTTATAAAACTTTAACAAAAACTGCAGGTGTGTGTCTGTCTGGTGAAGTTTTGGTTGAAACATGTTTGTTTCTCATTAAGTGGGTAGAAAATCCAAACATTTACTCAAGTAAGAGTAGAAATACTTTATAATAAAACTATTGCAGGAGAAGTAAAAAGTACAGCTCAGTAAAAATACCCTTAAAAGTAAATTTACTCAAGCAACTGTATCTAATGGAAGATATAAAAACAACATTGTTTTCATGTCATTCATTGTTTTAATAAATAAATAAATTTTAAAACTGAACATAAAAATAATATGATTGTGCTTCTTGTTTATACTCAGAGACCTACATTGATCTCGTCAAAAAACACCTTTTTCTTCTAAGTTAGAACCAGGACGACGTTTTAACTTAAACTCATATCAGATAAAAAGCTGTGGTTTTGCTTCTCCATTATGATATCATCTCTAACACGTTTTAAGCTACACAGAAAGCTGATATTTCAGCAAAACCTGTTTAAGAACAGGAGAATAAGAGTCATAATGTGATCCAAAATTTAAGAACATAAATCAATCTCTTGAGAAACCCAAAGTGATCTAAAAACGACACAACCAAGTCCAAAAATAAGGCTAAAACTGAGCTAAATCAACAAGTTTCAAATATGCAAACACTGTAAAACTGTAGCAATTACAATAAACTCACTGACTTCACCGAGAGTTTAACAATATTCTCGATTAAAATGTTCTCAATTGTCATAAACGTGGACAACTGTCACATCTGTAAAACATGTAGCTAACAATAACAACGCAGCTGCAGACATAACGTCGCTTGCTAACTAACTACCGCCCCGTCAAACCCCCTTTCCACCCTCTGACACCTCTGGGTTTAGTAAACATTAAATTAGTCACATGACACCAACCATAATCCAGTTTTCCTGATTTCGTCCAGTAGAAAATAATTTGTTTGTTGGTATCTGCTTCCAGAGATGAGCGTACAGCCCTCTTTCAGCTCATAATCACCTGCTCGCGCCAAATCCTGAACAGTTTACGCAGCGTTGCGTAGTGCCACGTAACTGTACGTACGTTGCGCAACATCCGCAAGCGTTGGTGCAGTACAGTCGGGGCTGGCGTAACTGGCTAGCTAGCTGATCCCTTGAAATGGTAACTTTGTTTAAAGGTTATTTTACATGATTAGTCCTAAACTACCTTAACGGAATTAACACTAATTGTCTTACATGAAAGTGTTAATGTTATAGAATGCTGTATTAGCTTTGGTTTTGTTAGCCTGTTCAAGCTAAACTGGCTGTGTTAGCTTGGTTATCTTATCGCTAATGTGTGTAATGCTAACAAGTTAGCTACAACATTAGGCTAACCACGGGCAGCTGAAAACAATTCTACTTTATCTGTCAAGTTTCCAACGTTGCTTTTTACGACCTGGCTTTATTTTAACTGCATACTCAAACTGGATACGTGCTAGCTTACAGCTAAGTGTGCGTTGAAAGAGCTAGGTGTTATTCTTTGTCAATCAATGTTTTTTCCGCAGCCTTAACTGTGTCCTTATAGCGATTTGTTGGGAAGACTTCTCTGTTAATTTCTTTGTACTATGAGTTCATAACAAAACTAAATGTTAAATTGAAAACACCTGAAATGAAAATCGAAAATAAAAATGCTATGCTATCCTGAGATACAGAAACTATTGTTGGAATGTTATCTAAGTAATTTAGAATTGCTTGTTTTAACGAAGACACAGCTACTATCATTTACCGTTTGGTTCATTTTTGTGTCTGCTTTTACATTGTTTCTGATTACTAAGATGATAACCACTTTAAATTTGTATCTAATTCAAAAGAATGTTCCAATATTTGACTTATTGATCAGTTATCTACCTGGCAATTACTGAAAATCTGTTTTATTTCCTTCCCTATTTATGAATTGAGTCTAAAATAAGAAGTCAGTTCATCAAGTAACGATTGTATTTGAGTTTATTAACTATCAGATTAAGTTAAGGGATTTATACCTTTTGTAAACATTTAAAAATGACAATCTTGTCACTCCAACCTGCACTAAATTTCTTCTCTTTTGTGAGTTATAAAATTGGAAATGGCAGCTTTTACCATTTTGCTTCTTTATTTGAAATCCCTAGACATAATCAAAACTTTTTGTTTATTGACATGTGAAAAATCTGTTTATCAGGTAATTTATAGGAAAAAATGTTCATACAATGTTGAGAAAAGTATTAAATCAAGATTTTTCTCACTTTCTAATAGCAATAACAATATTGATTAGTATTAATCATCCTTTTTCTGACACTTTTCTTTCTTAAACATGAGTTTTACCAACTCAGAAGTGGACATTAAAAGAAGTGAGAGTTCCTTCTTCTGACCAAATGTGTTCAGCATATGGAAAGTGTGAACACAAGTTTCTTAAAATTTAGTTTTCTACCAAATTCTGTATCTATTACAGCACACAATAATATTATGATGATGATTTGTGACTCAATGCTTTTACAGTTCTACTTTCCAAGTTTGAAAAGGTTTAATGTGGAAACATGTTAGTTTCTAGTCTTGTTTTCCCTTTTTTCAGTATCTAAAACATAAAAATCAGACACTTTGAAAAACTAGCTACTCCTTATGTATTTAAAAAGAAAATGTACATTTTAATAACCCTCAAGAAACTTAACGTTTAAATCGTAGTCTAAATCAAACTGATAATGCCATGTTTTTGGCTTATTCTATAAAACATTTGTTTTATAGAATAAGCAACAAAGATCAACAACAAACTTTAAGAAACAACAACATTGTTCTGATTATCTTCAAGGACGTGTTCCTAATGATCCGGCGTCACAAGACGACAATCTTCACAGACGCCAAGGAATGCACCACCGTGTATGAGCTGAAGCGGATTGTTGAAGGAATACTTAAAAGACCTCCTGAGGACCAGCGGCTCTACAAAGTGAGTTTAAACCTCAGGAGCACGCAGTTCTGAAATCATGTTTATTGGAGCGGTTTCCTGCTCTGCTTCCTGTTTGTAATGGGTTTTGTTTTCTTTCTGTAGGATGATCAGTTGCTAGAGGACAGTAAAACTCTGGGAGACTCTGGATTCACCAACCAGACTGCCAGACCTCAAGCACCAGCTACAGTTGGTCTGGCCTTCCGTGTAAATGGTAAATATTGTTTTATCTATGCGTTTGCCTCTACAGCTCAGGAATATGTTTTTCTATTCTAGTTAGTATTTTTAAGGCTTTGTTTTTCTGAGTTAGGAAATATAACATCTCGTCTTGTGCTCTCTTGGTTTACTAAATCACAAATCCTTCAGATAGAATAGCAAGAAGTGGAATCCAAACATACTTAATTGCTAGTTAATGTGTATGTTTTGTACAGAAACCATCTAAAAAAATGTTTAAACATCTTTTTGTCTAATTTCCACAGATAAGTTAGCAAAATAAATGGAAATCTTGAAAGTGTAAAACTAGAGCAAAATATGATTTAAGAAAAAACCCATAAAACTATAATCTGGTAACAAAAGAACAAGGATTTAAAAAGTAAATTACCTTTATTGCCTCTAAGTAGTAGATCAGATTTTTCAAAGAAAAAAGTTTTTTACTTAAATATTAAAGCCAAAAGCATCAAAAGGAAAAAAAAAAATCAAGCTCCTCTGCTTTCTCTCAGTGCTAATTAGAAACAACCAATCAGAGCCAGGAGGGGGGTCTTAGCGTTGTCAATCATCTCTGTGCGACGCTCAGCAGAGTCTGTCATGAAAGCTAAGGCTAGTTAGCATAGCCACAGATGACGGTTGACAAGTGGTTTTCCTGTAACGTTAAGTGGCTTCTCCACCATTAGCACACTTACCAGCACGTACATGAGGTTGATTGACAGCTTGAAGTCCCTCCTCCCTGAGCTGCTATCTTAAGAAATGCGCTGCTGCTGACCAAGAACAACCAATCAGAGCCAGGAGGCGGGACTTAGCGCTGTCAATCAATCTCATGAATGTGCTAATGGTGGAGAAACGACTTAGAGTTACAGGAAAACCACTTATCCGCCGACATCGGTGGCTCTGCTAACTAGCCTGAGCATTCAGGCTCTACTAGCAGGCACACACGGGCATGATTGACAGCGCTAAGACCCGCCTCCTGGCTCTGATTGGTTGCTTTTACTTAGCACTGGGGGAACTCACACATATTTTTTCAGATTATTTGTCTCATAAATTATTGTCATAACATGGTGACAACTTCAACAAATGTATAAAAACTGCATATTTACAGAGTAAATACTGCTGGCGCTCTTTATTCACTCCCTCTGCAGTTGAAAGGTGTCGACATCCAATCAGTCACCTTGTCATTAAGCAGCCCAGCTAATTCCTCTTGTTCTGAGACCGATGTGTTTTCTGACATGATTTAAGCTCCGCTGTCACTGCGAGGCTCATGTTTCTCCGCTTCCCCTGCAGATGAGATGTTTGAGCAGCTGCACATCGAGGCCTTCTCCAGCCCCCCTGAACTCCCCGACGTGATGAAGCCTCAGGACTCCGGTAGCACTGCCAACGAGCAAGCGGTGCAGTGATGGCGCCGCCGGCAAGGACGGGAGCGGCTGTGTGTGGATTAGCTGGAGTGAAGAAGTAATTTAATTTAATGAATGCGGACATTATAGGGGTAACTGAGCCTGCCCACGTTACCTTCACGCCATCACATCAGCGTCCCGCCTCCGCCCCCTTCTACTCCTCCTCACTCTCGCCAAGTTACTTCACAATGTCTTTCTTTTTATCTCCGGTTTCCACGCCATGTGCAGCCCTGCTCCTTGAATTTACCCGAAAGCACCAACCGTCATGAAATTTGGAGTGAGAATGTTGTTGGTTTGGAAAGTGTGAGTGTATGTAAGTGTGCGTCTTTGAGTTGACTATAATTATTATCATTAGCATTTTTGGAAAGACGTAGTTGTGTGTCGCAGTGCGCTAGATGTAAAAACCGCTCGGGTAAGAATCCAGTATTTGAATCTGCATGAACAACTTCAAAGCTAAGGTTGCAGACCGACCGCTGAGACGTTTACTTGGTCGGATACTCACTGCTATTTACTCCACATCACCATTTGACGCATCTAGAAATGACTGTTTGTTTAATCAGTATGTGTGAGTCGTCAGTCAGTTGTGTTTCATGCACTGAGACCAAAGGCGATGATGCGTTTGGTCAAAGCACATTTGGTCTGTGACATACGGCAAACACCGATTGAGAACTTTGTTCTTTAATTTTTATTTTTTATATATTCTTTCATCATGTCACCAACGTTATTATGGCATCTCCTAACCCCCGGCACACAAACAAAGCTTGTAACTGTAAGCTCGCTTAATTAAAAAGTTTTTCCTGTTTTGTTTTTTTCATTCCTCTGCCTAACAGATTTTTATTTACGTCACATGATGGTTGTGTTGTTTGCAGGAAGACAGTCATTTGTGGGAAAAAGTCTTGTTTTTTTCCTGGTAATTAAAACATTTCTCAAGTCAGTGGAACAAAAGGAAATTAGTGGATGCTCAAAGTGTGGCCCGGGGGCCATCGGGGGTCCTTGGATGATTTTGCATGGCCCTCCATCACAATTAAAGAAAAATTAATTCTCTCTGATGGAAAAAGATAAACTAATCTAAATGTTCTTAAATGTTAGCTGCAACACAAAGCCTTCATCTTTATCAACCTTTATTTTGCTTTTATTTTAATGGTAATAGGAGTTTCCAGTAGCTCTTGAACTACTGGAAAGCAGACACCCATTTATTGAACTTGGCTAAATCCTATTTGTGTTGCTAAAAAAATTTTAGAAAATGTGGATCACTTGGTTTTTATTGTTTTGTTTTAATTATTCAAACCCAGAAAACCACTTTATGTTTCAAATATAATCACTTTATCCTTTTTTGACAGAAATCAAACCACTTTGTTTCATTAAATGTTATGTGTTTAGTTTATTTTGTACAGCACAGCAGTAGGTCTAAACTAAGGGGAGAAAAATAAATTATGGGTATCTTAAAATTATGAGAATAAAGTTGAAATTATACGAGAATAGTCTAAATATTTTAAATAATGAAGTCATAGTACTATGAGAAGTTCTGTTACTAGAAAGTTGTACAAGAATAAAGTCAAAATGTTACTTTATTCTCGTCTTTTTAAAAAATTTTATTTTCTTAGCATCTGCTTGATACTCTGTTGTAATTATGGAGCAGGTGAAAATCATTTTTAAATGTTTTGCCTCCTTGGCTAAAGGTTTGGTTTACTCTGCTCTCCCTGTTCTCTAAACGGTCCAGAAGTTTCTGCTGCTCAATGTTTCTCTGAAGTCATCAACATATTTTAGACAAACAAAAACAATAAATTGTGATAAAATTCATGGGATGCTCCTGTAAGCCATTAAAATTACGTAACATATCCAAACCAAAGTGTAATGCAGCTGTGTTTAATACAGGAACAGCACATACAGAAAGTATTCACAGCTCTTCACTTTTTCCACATTCTGCTGTTCTACAGCCTCATAAGTTCATACACTTTTCTCATAAAAAAACCAATTATGACAATAGAAAACCAATAAATCACATTTAGGTAACTTCACAGTTATGAAGCTCACAGTTGAGATGTTTATACAACATAAATGGAGTCCATGTGTTGTAAATTCATTTGATTTGGATTTAAATTAAAAGGTAAAACTGATGCCTTGCAGCAAGAAGGGAATACAAAGGTGATACAAAACATGTTTATTACTTTATTTGCATAAAATCATTTTGTATAGTGAGATGTCAGTCTGGTCAGTTCTGCCTATTTTGAGCTGTTTTAGGGCCTCTGTCTCTTTAAATCCAAACAAGCTGCTGCTGGCCACGCCCCCCTAATGTTTACACTCGCACGTGAAAAATGGCTTTAAAACAGATGCTCAATTATTCAACCGTTCATCTGTGAAAAGCAGAAGCAACACGAGTGGATTCTGGATGGTAAGTAAACAACAAAAACACTCGTGTTTTCCAGCAGCTCGTTGTACGGAACACAGCAGTAAAACCAGACGTGGTGTTTCTCAGCGTGGGTTGCTAGGTAACGGGCTGGGCTTCGCTGGGGTTGCTAAGCAACGACCCAGAGCCTAATTTGTGACGTTACATTCCGAGGGTTTTTGAAATTGGTCATTTTTCAGTCACCAAAAAGCCTAGTTATTGTGAATTTTTTTTATTTTTTTAATGAAATAACACCACAGATAAAATTAAAAGTTCAAGTCTTGCTGTGTTACTTTTACACAAAGACTGTCGATGTGGATGTACATGGTAAGTTTCTTATTTTCTGCTCTCACATCTGCCTTAAAAACTTTGAGAACCACTGATATGGTTAAAGTAAACTTTCCCTTTATTAGCAGCATGTTTTTTTTAAATAAAGCTTCAAAATTTACTTCAGTACAGAAAAATTTTATTCCAAAATAAAAAAAAAGATCAGAAATGTCATTAATAAATTAGAATTCAAAACAAATATTGAATTTAAAAAAGCAACAATAATAAGAAAACATTGCATTAATTCAGATAGAATATTAAATAGCCTTAATATTTCATTATTAAGTATACTAAATGCACTTATTTCTTGTTATAGTTATGACACATGCTGATTTTTATTGCATTGCATTTAAATATTACCACATTTCATAAAGCAACAAAATTTGATATTACTCTCAAAAATTTTCTAGAAATTTTTTTTTTGAATTTCGGACCTCCAAATGTCGAATATTTGAAAAAAAAAAAAATAAATAAAAAAATTTTATATATATGTATGTTTGTA
>CAEFZX010031664.1:0-47219 GCA_903066825.1 Alfaro cultratus
GATAGATAGATAGATAGATAGATAGATAGATAGATAGATAGATAGATAGATAGATAGATAGATAGATAGATAGATAGTCCATAATAAGTAAAGAAAACAGATGAATGAAACTTAATCCATGAATTTCCATTAAATTAATGGGTTAATTTAATTTATATATTTATTTCTGTAACATACAATAAATAAATAAATAAATAAATAAATAAATAAATAAATAAATAAATAAGCTGCAACGTTGGAGACAAAAAGCTTCTGTTTACTGATACTGGTACAAATAATTGTTAGACACGTTTTTAAAATTTCATATTCATATAATTTTATCCTAAAATATAGAGATTACATAATGTTGATTTCCACCACTGTTCAGCCATCAAATAATAAAATCTGCAGTACAGTGTCTGTTCGGTGCTATGGAAACGTGATGCTTCCCTGCTAACTCTGCCGCTTCTGCGCGACGCGGTGCGGTGCGGTGCGGCGCGGCGCGGCGCGCTCCCGGGCTGCAGAGTTTAAACCCTTAATAGGAGCTATTTAGTTATTAGGGCACTTTTAAGCTGTTATTCGTCACGCACGCCCCGCGTCGCCCCCTCTTTCTCTGTCAAAAACGGCGTTGAAATGAATGAATCGGAACCTTAATAGTTGCTTACATTCGAGCCATTAGAGAAGATGAGGGCTGCAGTCAGTTTGATGCTGCTGACATGCAACAGATACTTACCCAAACACAAAGCACCAGGCCTCCAATTGCTTCATTTGGACCTTTGGAATTTTTTTTTCTCCTCCGCGCTTTTACGCACAGAACAGATTTTAAAAACACATCAGGAAGACATCCTCAGTGATTCTGACCCAGTATTCCAGCCTCCTAAAGTCCTGTAAGAGCACAGAGGAGAGCAGACCCAGCGCCCCGAGAGTTCGGCCCTGCGCAGGCAGACCAGCGTCTGGTCGGAGTGAATACGGACACACACGCAGGGTGTGAGTTATGCAGCAGCCTCACTGTACGCGGATTCTGGTGTTTATACTGTGTCTGCTTTTTAGCTGGCTTCAGATTAAATGACAGGTTCCATTGCTGCACTCTGCACAATAACAGGACTGCAGAGTTTCAGAATGGACCCTGCTGTAAATAAAACCAGTCTGACTGGAGACTGGCGGCCCGAATCGAATGTTTTTTAATTGGATGCAATCAAATTAAAACATATATTTCCTACTGTAAATCCCTTGGTGATTAAATGCGCTGTGAATAAACTGAATGGGACTTGAAACCGTATATAACAGTATTCATAATTTAAGTTTAAGAAGATTCAATTGTTGCAGAGACAAATTTAAAAAACCTGATTGAACTCAATTAATTTAAGAATTCCTCGTGTTTTAGTGAGTTATTGCCTAGAAAAAAAATAACAGAATCAGAATTTTTAAAATAAATAATAATAATAATAATAATAATAATAATAATAATAATAATAATAATAATAGCTGAAATCTAAGAATTATAATTTTCTCGTTTTTATTTGGCTTTAAATACGTTTTTTTTTTTTTGTAGTTTAGGATCGAAAAACCGAACGAAACAAAAATGAGGTCATTTGATAAACAGAACAAATTCCAGCTCAGTTTAATCAATAGAACTGGTTCAGGAAATTACATTTTATTTTATCTCGGTAGACTATAAGCAATATTTCTGTGTGGAAACAACTGAAGGTAAATAGATAAATGCACTCACTCAATTAAATTGTAAGCAATTAATACTGTAAGATTATTTCTCTGGTTATGTCATAAAGAAACAAAAAAAAAGAGAACTGGTTTGTCATTGAGTCATAAAAGGTTGCTGAAAAAGTAAAAAAAAAGTTTAAAATCAATCCAACAGGTATATGAAGAGGACAGCGCTAAGATGTGTTGTTGCCTGGCAACGGCTGCCTCTTGGGTTAATAAACAACTTGCAATCATGACGAGCTGTAAACATTAGCGCGCTGGATTCAAATTCGTTCTGCAACACAAGAACGTTCTCCTCTTCTGCCAGTTCCTTACTTTCTTTAATTCACTATATTAATAAATCATGCAGTTCTCCTCTGGAGACAGAACCAGTTCATTTGTTCAAGAAATGAATCCAATTTAACTGAACATTCTTCTAAGAAAACTAATATACTTGATTAAAAATGCAAAGACAATTTACAATTTAACCAATATTTAAGATCCTTCAAAAATTATTTTTTAAAATGGCATCTTTTCTACATTTATATAACGCTTTTGTTGTTATACTGACCACTCAAAGTGAAGCCGCACATTCACACACCGACACAGATCCAGTGCCTTGCCCAGCGGCACATCGATACGTCGCACTGCACCGGACTTCTTTTTCCTCTGCGCTACGGTGGCCTATAAGTCTGCTTCATATTTAGCAAAACTGACTATCAGAGGAAGGAGGAACGATAAAGTATGCAACAAAATGACAAGCATCAGAGCTGTTATGATTTATGTGGCCTCTAATCCATGGATTCACTTTATAGCTACGAGGCTCTTAGTCTCGTTTTTATTTTCAGAGTAAACTCGCGTGCGAGTTACATTCCAGCTTTTAGTTTATACATTTTATTGTAATAAATAAATTTTTGTCTTCTACATATTGACTTATTTATTGGTGGTAAAGTCTTTTTTTCCTTCTGATGTTAGTGTTCCGAGTCCTCGTCCCTTTTTCCATGTTCCTGTTCCAGTGTGTGTGTGTGTGTGTGTGTGTGTGTGTGTGTGTGTGTGTGTGTGTGTGTGTGCGCGCGCGCAGGATATCCTCCTGGCCTTGGGAAAAGAAAAAAGAAAAATCAGAGTGGGACAGACTGACAAAAAGCAGACTGCGACAGAGAGCTTCCTCTCAACTAATGAATTCCTGATCACACACAAAACCGCGCGCGCGCACACACACGCGCGCGCGCGCGCGCTTTTCAGACGCCGACATGAACCAAGGAGGTTCTGGTGGGTCTGTTTAAAAATCCAGCTCGAAGTGTGAGCTTTTCCCTCTCTACCCCACGCTGCATCTTTGTCCATCTAACCCGACGAGCCCTCGGCGCAGCCTGATTGTTGGTTTTGAAAAGTGGGCTTCATGTTTTAAACTAATTTCTCCTCTTATTTCAACCGCTGTGCATCTCATGCAGCACTTGTTAAAAATGCTTACGAGTTGTTATTGAGCTCAGGTCAAGTTATGGGGACGACAAAGTGGGATGGACAATCCATCCTTCCACTTCCAGAATGCGATGCTCGTTTTGACCACCAGGGGGCAGAAACTCCAGAAGGTAAACAGCTAGCAGAGTTAAAAAAACAAAAAAACAAAACAAAAAAAAAAAACAGCTGTGCTGTATGAAGAACATAACATACAGCATATACAGTAAAATATGTAATACCCCTTTAGGTTTTGGTGTTTGAGTTAAAATTTTATTTTAGATCAAAAATGACCCTTATAACAACCTTATAACTTATGCAATTGACTTCTTGGTTGAAAATAAGAACAACCCTGAAAACTTTCAGGAGGATTTCAGGATTTGTAGGTTTGTCCTGGATGATTTCCCTTCCAAAGTATTTATTGTAAAGTATGTTCTTTGAAGGAGATAAAGTTGTAATGTTTTTATGAAAAATATAAACATTTAAGAAAATGATGCTCCAGCGTTGCCCTGAAATGCATCCAGCAGAACTAATGCAATCACCAAGCTAAGTCAGGCTACCAGGTTTTGGATATGTTAGAACAATATAAATAGAATAGAATAGAAAAGAATAGAATAGAATAGAAAACAGCCTTTATTGTCCAAGGGGAAATTCAAGTGCAACAGCCGCAACAGATGTAAGGTTCACACAAAAAGTGTTAAAACACTATATATAAAATATATTAACAACAACAATAATAGTAATAACAGTCGCGGTCACTGAATAATAATAATAATATTATTATAATATTAATAATAATATTAATATACTGTACAAAACCATAGCAGAAGATAATGTGTAGTTATTAGAAATGGGCATATCGGAGTCAGATCACTTTTCAAAACATTTTCATAATGTCCATGTGTTCCATGTGTGTTGAACATTGAAATAGATTATTTACAATACAATAAGTTGCTGCACATAAGTAAACATGATATAGATGTTACAAATAAAAACATTTCAAGTTACATAATAAACATGCTCTGTCTGCACTGATGAAGACTGACTAACTCAGTATGCTAAATGCTTGACTTGTTTAAGGTAGCAGCAGTTTTTAACTGATAATTATTTCACCACTAGGGGGCAGTTGTAGAACCTTGTTAATTCTACACATTTCACCAAAACCGCACTTTATATGCGTCAGAGGTGCATTATAAATTATTTTTAAAATATGACAGTGATACAAAGAATGCTATTTTAACACTTGTAGTACAGTGAACAGTAAAACCAGGAAATACTAAGAATAATTAAAGAAAATAGATTTTCAGTCTCTGCAGTTTATACAAATTGATAATATCTAGAATAATTTATTTGTAACTCTCAAGTCTGAACAAAGATGGGGTTTTTGGAGCCTCAGTCTCTTTTTCAAAGGGTCTCTGTTCATGCTTACTGCAAAACGTAAGTTCAAGTACATCCTAAAACACTGAGGGATATGAAAGTACAGGATCATGTTTCTGTTTGAAGTTACCTCACACAGACAACATATACAGAGGCCACCGCTGTGAGGCCACCGCATTGGCTTTACTATGTGACTTATTACACTCAGACAAACACGCCCACACACACCAACACACGCATTTATGAGAAAGGTTAGTAGCTGGCTTAAACGACTACTTACCTGACCTGCCACAATAAATCCTGCTTTACAGAAGGCCTCTCATTATTATCCACAAAATGGAGCATCAACTCCGTTGAACTGGGCTGCGTTTGGTTGGAACGAGTGGATCTGAACTGTTTTTAATTTTGAATTCACTGCAAAAACACAAAATCTACCATTAGGAAAGCAGGTAAGGCATAAGGCCAATGAAGACATGATTTAACATGAATGTGACAGACAGTGGTAGTTTTTTCCTGTTTTTGCTTTTCTTTCTTCTTTTTATCTTCTCTTTTTCTGTTCTCTACTTACATTATGTGATATAGCCGCATGATGTGCAATTCTATGTTCTTTTGTTTGCTTGTGAAAACAACAAACTAATAAAACTGTGTTTAAAACCCCCCCACAAAATCTTACCCAAAATTTTTGGTCTAGTTTCTATTGAAAATATTTTATTACACTTAAAATAAGAGAAACTAACTTCTGAGTAACTTTTTTTAGCAAAATATATAGAAATATTTCTGCATTTTATGTAAAAGTAAAATGTTAAATGTCAGATTCACTTTGAAAAAGAATGTGTGGTTGGGAAAATTCAAAGTTCTGCAGCGTTTTAAACAGACTACGATGTTAGAAACCCAGATTATTTTGAAACAAATGTTTTATCAACTCCAAAGGAGAGAAAGAGCATCTCTCTGCAAATGGCGAGTGGAAAGTCGCAGCTAAAACCAATTAAAGGAGGTCAGTGAGGACCTGCAGCTTCACTACAGCTTCCCTGCAGGTCATTGATCACAACTATTTAGATATTTCTAAATATCTTCAAACTCCAATGGCCACACTGTGCAAATGTTACAGGGTGTAGAAAATCTCGGTGGACATTGAGAAACTTTAAAGTAACGACTGCGGTGAAGGTTGATGGTGTGAGAGGTGAAAAGGAATCCAAGGCTGATCACTAAGAATGTGGGCCATGCCTGTGGCAAAGAAACTTCAGCACTACAAACCACTGGACTCCAAAGAGGAAGTCACTTCTCACAGTAAGACCTCTGCAAAATTTAACCAAGATAAAGAAGACTTCTGGTCTTCTGTTTTGTGGTCAAGACGAAACAAAAATTACTTGCCTCAGTGATGAAACCTCCATTTAGCATGAAAAGGGTGAAGCATTGTTCCCCAAGTGTGGTGGTGGGAATAGACAACCTTGATGAAAAAAGACCACATCAAGATTCTCAATAAAGTCATGATAGAAAAACTTATTCTTGGGCAACATTAGATGTTTAGCATCACACAGCTAATGTGGTGAAGAAATGGTTAGCTGATAAGAATGTGAATGTTTTGGAGTAGCCAGCAGAGTCCTGTTATGAATCTAATAGAGAATTTGTTCAGAGAAGTGATGGTGATGGAAAAGAGGCCTTTCAACCTCAAACACTGGGAGAAAAGATGAATGGCCACCGATACCAGTAGAGACAAGGAAAAAGATTGCTAGACGGTTTGGTTGCTATGATAGCCAAAACCTGGCTTTACTATGTGACACCTTCCTACCTTTCCACTGAATGGAAAGGTATAATCATTTTGAGCATTGCATTTCTTGTTTATTTAAAATGTATATATTTTCTTCCTACCATTTACCCTTTGTACATTGACCTGTCTTTTGGCAGACTTCTGCCTTTTCCAATCAGAAAATAACTTCCTGGTTGAAAGATAATTTCTAGTCCACAGCTGCAGAGTATGAATAATTTTGGTCTTAACCGTAGAAGTATGGGAGCTTCAGCCATGAAATGTTTTAATTCAAAGATGAGTTTGAAGTATTTTGCAACATTTGTTTGAGTATGTTGGACGTTGACATCAAGACCTCTTGCCTTATTATTTCTAACTGTATTTATTCTTTTATAAACTGTCATTTTAGAACCCATCTGGATTTCACCATAAGATGTTTTTGTTTTTAGTAATTTATAAAAAACTACTACACAACACTTGTGTAGGACATTATTTTTCGTCTTTCCTCTGCCTTCATATGAGAAGCTGGGACATGGAGAGACACCTCAAACCTGTGTCAGGTTGACGCGGTTTGCTTTATGACCCACAGCACACACTCATACATAAACACATAAAGAGAAAGGATCCATCAATTACATTCTAACCAAATCCAGTTAACCTTTGTCTGTTGGGCCAGAGACACAGAACCAGTGCCAGCGGCCAACCACAGCACAACAAACACACACATATATTACGAGAGAAACCTACACACACAACAGTCTGTGGTGAGCTGTAAATGGATTAACCACGGTGCAGAAGCTAGTCTGGACATCATCACTGAAGCATCTGGTCAGCAGGACTTCTCCCTGCTCATGTCTTGTTACACCATTTTTATTTGTCTGTTGGTTACCCACGGCTACAATTTACAGATCAAGCTGACGAGATAAGGTTGTGATGTTAATAAATGCTATATGGTTTACATAAGCAGAAAATGCTGTAGGCTACTACTAATTTGAAGCTTCTAGCTTAAATTGTTTATTCTAAACACTAAATTGTCCTGGGAGAAAAAAAATGGAATCAAAATTTATGTTTTTTCAAATTGACAGTGCCAGATATAAGTACAACCTGCTGATTGCATGAAAAAAATTTAACGTTTTCCGTGTTCTTTTAAAGATTCTTAGAAGTTTACATAAACTAATAATGAGTTTCAAAAACAAGAAATGGATACATAAACACACACCATCACTGATACTTAAATAATGTGCTCACAGTTATCAACAACACAAAGAAAGTCTGTAAAGGAAAAAAAACTGACATAAATTATTTTCTTGCTTATATTAAGAAATATATTCAAGTTATGTTTCACGATTTCATAACCTTATATAGTTAGTGACATCACACCTCTTTTTGAAATGAGTTTGGCTGAACTTTTTCCTCTGCTTTGCATATATTCTGTATATGTGTGTGTTTTTGTGAATGCAGAGGTATGTCTGCGTGGTCACAACGTGATAAGAGATGCTATCTGGACCAAGTCTTTCCACTATGAGGTCACTGAAACACAGGATCTGTGTTTGTGTGTCAGTGTGGACACAGTAAAACCCACAGTCTGGTTCCCATGGTATTAAACGTAGCTGTACAGTGATATGAGTGTGTGTGGTGGGGCTGGAATCAGTGTGTGTGTGTGTGACAGAGAGGTGCCAGTGTTATCAAGAGAGCAGTAGGAAGGTTATGCTACACTAACAAGAATGTCTCTCAATGGACCTGACAAAGTCCAGCTGCCTCTTTTCTCCCCTGTTCAGCTCTCTTTGTCTTTCTGAAGCACACTGACATGTGCACGCTCATGCACGCACGTGCAGACATGCACGCACACACACTCTATGAAATGTGTGTGTGGGTGCAGCTATCCTTGGTAAATATATTACTGGTGGTTTCCATTCTTTCTAAACAGCTGGATACCAATGATAATCGGTTCCTTATCGTCACTAACTCCTGCCTTAACCAAGAATAATTTCAAACCTTTGTTCCTATGGCAACCACCAAACTCTGCTCTCTCATCATTGAGCTTTGGTGCTCACAAACGCTACAGATGCCACTAATATCAGATTAAATTTATGAAAGGTTCAAATGAGGACAAATCTAGTTTTTCCTCTGATTCTTTTCATGAAGATGTAGGAGCTTGTTTTAACAAAATAGTTCCTTAGTATTGATGGGTTCCACTGGCAGATTATTTCCCTTGTAACATGGGAAAAATGTCTTATTATTGTGTTTCAGATATAAGTTTTGATTTGATAATACAGATGAGCCATAATCATAATCACCAACACCTTGAACTGACAGAGGATGTTCTTTTTCATGCAAAGATTTAAACACAGTGCTGCAAAAACCTGGAAAAAGAATTAAAAGAAGAATTAAAAAATTAAGATATCAAAGGCAGAAAAATACCCTCACTTGGTTTCTATGATTAGTTTAAATCCATGTTCTGATGACTTCAAG
Organism: Alfaro cultratus; assembly: GCA_903066825.1. NCBI lineage: Eukaryota > Metazoa > Chordata > Actinopteri > Cyprinodontiformes > Poeciliidae > Alfaro > Alfaro cultratus. The sequence goes on from CAEFZX010031664.1 coordinate 8,723, forward strand.
TCTCAGAAGTCATCAGACTTCTGAGACTCTGCAGTAGCAGAGTTTGCTACTGCTCTGAAAAGATTCTTCTAGTATACCAAATAACTCATTTGCAAAAGTCCTTAAGATAAAATCTTTGCTGCATTGCTTCATTTAATCCACATGATGCGGCTAACTGCTCATTCTGTCTAACAAGACCAATTGCATGTGGTTGTTTACATTCCAACTATCCTGACATGCACAGTCCTCTGTGTACTAAAAAACTACCAACTGCGTGATCCGTGCAAAACAAAAAGGAAAACTAGTATTTTATTTACATCGGACAAACTGGTTTTCAATATACATATTTTTTCCAATACATTGTGATAAATGAACTATTTGAGGTGATGTGTGCCAGATTCATATTTAATCTGGCACAGATTAAATATTCAAATTCATATTTTGTACTAACTGCAAATGTTGGAAGGTGCAGTTGGTACCAAAGCAAACATTTTGTATCCATTACTTCATCAATGTTCCAGGGTTTGAAACACAATGGACTCTGAGAGTCTGTGGATGATTATATTTTATTCACAGGCAAGAGGTGCTGAGGGATGAGGGGGGTTTGCTTGCTTGTAAGTACAACGATAACCCCATGTCAGGGTTTCTGACAAGCCTCGCAGATCATGGAAGTGCAAAGCACTTTGAATGATCCGTATGACTAGAAAAGTGCTGTCTAAATTCCTCCCATTTACCGTTTAATGACAAGTTTGTACAAACAAATGTATTATTTATTCTCTATTTCTGTTAGACACAAACATTCTCTTCAATTAGAGCAACAATCACTTGCAGTATTTTGAATCATCAATCAATGGAATAGGGCTGCACAGTGGCGCAGTTGGTAGCACTGTTGCCTTGCAGCAAGAAGGTCCTGGGTTCGATTCCCGGCCCAGGGTCTTTCTGCAAGGAGTTTGCATGTTCGCCCTGCGTGGGTTCTCTCTGGGTGCTCCGGCTTCCTCCCACAGTCCAAAAACATGACTGTTAGGTAAATTGGTCTCTGCAATTGTCCCAGGTGTGAGTGTGTGAGTGTGTGTGTGGATGGTTGTTTGTCCTGTCTGTTTCTGTGTTGCCCTGCGACAGACTGGCGACCTGTCCAGGGTGAACCCCGCTTCTCGCCTGGAACGTAGCTGGAAATAGACACCAGCACCTCCCGACCCCATTAGGGACAAGGGTGTAAAGAAAATGGACGGATGGATGAATCAATGGAATTGCCAGGATTATTGATTGATTATGATTAAAAAAAGCTCCTACTGATGTTGCTTCAGTAAAGGTATGTTTTTTGGGCTGCATGCGCTGTGATGCAGAGATCTTTGTCAGATGAACATCGGTGGATGTGGAAGTCTAAGAAAGTTATTGCAAAATGCATAAATTTTCTATCCATCCATCTTTCTACCTATATGTCTAATATTTAGCCCCCTTGAAATAACTTTCATTTCCATTGATATGCAGACGATGTCGCGCTCTATTTTTAATGAAGCTGAATAAATCCAATCAGTTATTCAGACTGTTAGTCTGTTTTAAAGAGATCACATTACATTATTCTGTGCTGGCAGTGAAACATGTTTGCACTCTTTGACAGTACAGAGATTTTTAGAATTATGGCCTGAAAACAAGACATTCCTTTTTCCCTTCACTTCTTGGGCACAACACTTCCAGTCCCACTCTGACACAATATACCTTTCTGGGTGTAAAAAGAAAAACATTCATTATGTTTGTAACAGTACAGAGTGTACTTGAATTTATTACATTATCTAAAATTAATCCAAACTTTCCAATAAAGTAATTTCTCTTAACATTGGAAGTTTTGTGTATGCTGGGTGACATGGAGGAACGGGAGATGTGACCTCAGCTTTTTCCCCTGGAAAATCTCCATGATCCATAATTATGTAGTATACTGAAATATTCTCAGGTGGGTTCTTTTGTGTGTGTTTATGTGGACTGCTGGGGTGTTGGTGGTGGCACACTCACTCGTTTTAGACTCATGAAGATGATGGCATCCATCAAACCAAACACAGGAAACTGATTTAGCTTAACAGCATAATCAGTGGCGCCAGACATGGCACCAAGGGCATGTGTGTGTGTAGTGTGTGTGTGTGTGTGTGTGTGTGTGTGTATAATCTCCACTGAACAAACAAACCGAAGGAACCAAAAGAAGCTAATATTTTTTTCTTTACCTTACTTAGTTTTACTTATTAATGTTGGTAAAGCTTCATGTCTTATACGACCACCAAAGTGATTCAATAAATACTCTACATATTTATCAAAGCAGAGATACGATGTTACTCTGCCAAGTGTTTAAGGTACCATTAACATTGAGGCAATATATCTCCTGGTTAAGGTGGGTCATGTGACCTGTTGTCATCCATTATCTAATAATTGGTGAGATAACATGCTTGTTTAGACTGCAGGGACAAAGAGACAGAGAGAGAGAGGAGGTTGTGTTCCCTTCCTTTCTCTCTTTGCTCTCTCTCTGCCTTTGATAATTTGCTGTGGCTCCAGTCTGACACCTTTAAATGGTTGTCATCAGAAACCATATGTTGCACACACACACACACACACACACACACACACACACACACACACACACACACACACACACGCACGCACGCACACCCCCCCACACACACGCACAGTGCTAGTGGTGTTGTGCAATTGGTCTCTCAACAGTAATCTGCCTACAGCTAAATCCTCTTCACATAAAATAGGCCGGGACTAAGTCAGAATGCAATGTCCATTGTCTCTCATGAAAAATACACATTTGTAATTGATTAACTTGTCAAAAATATTGTATTCATCCTACGTTTAGTTCTGTCCCTACAAGTGATCTTTCCCTATCAGTGAAACACTGCAAAAAGACAAACTAGACAATAAAAAAACCAAAGTATTTTCCGTCCTGTTTCTAGTGCAAATATCTTACTACACTTGAAATGAGGCACAACTAACTTGCACAAAATTTTTCAGCTTGTTTTGAGTCAATAATTCCTTAATGATGATTTTAAAAAAGTCCTAGCTCTACTGGCAGATTATTTCACTCAAAACAAGGCATTTTTCCCATGTTACAGCAAAATACTCTGCTAGTAGAACTAGAAACTACATCAAAATACTAGGTAAGAGTTTATGTTTTTTGCAGTGAACATGTGCAAACTCCTGCCTCATTGATGCCAGATCAAACTTGATGACTACATTTTATTTATTCTGGTATTCAAAATTCCAATGTGTCTCTTTAGTAAAAAGTAAAGGAAAAGCTTAAAACCATACCTTAAGATGCACATCAAATTCAAACAGAAGATGTGAGAAAAAGAAAGCTCCAGTTGGAGTTTAAAATAATTCCTTTACTGAGGAAAAGAACAGTCACTAAGGCCTTAACAAGTAACCCAGTTACTAATAATAACTACAGTCTCTGTATGGGTATAAAAGACAGCTATTAAACTTTAGGAGTGAGGATATGAACATATTTATATAGCTTCTTTGAGAGGCAAAAATGACAAACCAGGAGCATAAAAATTAGAATTTCTTATACATGTTGCAGGGAAACATAAAAATAATAACCTCCCAGTAGTATTGTAGTTAAAACCACTTATCCCAAGATCAAGTCAAGACCGGGACCAGAGTGTATCGAGAGCGAGACAAGACCTAGACTTTCAGAGGCTGAGACTGAGTCGAGACCAGCATCACACTAATATAAGGTGATGTTAGCTTGAGCAGCTAGCTAGCTGCACAAGCTAACGACTAGCTGACAAGAAGCAGAAACTAGTGACCTAAAGCATACAGTACTGTATGCAGATAGCTAATTTAATTTGTGTTGCTAATGTTGACTAAATCTTTATGGGTGACGAATGGATAATGAATTTTATTAGAGGCAGATTGTTAGCTTGCTAGCTTAGCTAACATCACTTAGCTTACTTTTCTTTACTCTTCCTTCACTATAGAATTTACAAGTCGCTGTGTGCTTTCTTATGGATGTTTTACAAATATATTCTTTATGATTTATGAAGCTGAGTTGAATTGCTGGAGACTTTGCAGACTTCTTTTCTCACTCCCAGACAACCACAGCTCACTTTCTTGAAGTGTGAGCTGAGGATGGGTGACAGTGGTAACAAAAATACATTATTACCAATGAGTCACGTTACTGCTTGGATTGAATCAATTCAATTTCTTATTTAATGAAAACACTACAATTGCAAAATTGTGTTTTTCCGACATTAGCAGAATACAGACAACGTTTTACGGACCGTTGTAACGGAAACACAGCTTGAGACCATCAAGACCATCACATGCATAAATCCATGGCCTGTTAAACCAATGTTTCAACAACAAATGCATTTCTGACTGCAGTCTCAAATTTTAGCAGTAGAAAAATGAGCTGGAACTAATAAAAATTGATCAGCTTTATTTTTGGTGTCTTTAAATGATACTAATGTAATATGGTAGAGCTAAATTTAAATCTTCAATATATAGATGCTGAAAAACCAACTTTATGTGCAATTTGTATTAATTTCACAGCATTAACTGAAGTGCAACTAAAATCTGCTTATTGATAACACATGAGAGAAGTTAGTGTATTATTTATTTTCTATTTTTGGTGACATGCGTTTGTATAAAACTTCAAAATCAAAGGCAGAGGGTGTTAAACCTCAGGTACTGAAATTGTGTGTGTGCATATGGGAGTGTGTGTGTGGGTGTGTGTGTGTGTGTGTGTGTGTGTGTGTGCACCAAGGGGGTCACAGAAGACATTTAAGGTCTGAGTGGTAAAATAGGCAGACACAGAGTTTGTGACATTTGACACTGGCTTGTGCCTAGGTCACAAAGTGTAGATCCTTCCTGCTCAACAAACACACACATACACACACACACAAATAATACACAGTGAACGTGCACACACACCTTTGCTTTAAATGGCTGTGTCGTGTGGTCTATTTCTGGGTTACGTCTCTGGTATAAATAGATTCACCTTTGACCCATGACATCAAATCAAAGGAGCTATTCACAATAACACACCCACATTCACCTCCCACCTCCCCAACTCTCTCTCTCTCTCACACACACACACACACACACACGCACACACACACACACACACACACACACACACACACACACACACACACACACACACACACACACACACACACACAGACTCATTTTTTTTGCCTTGTTTTGGATCCAAAACGTAGCCAAACCTAAATAAAATTTCTTACCGCCTGTAACAAACCGTATTACTAATATTATGGTGATGCAAAAACTTTTTTTACTCTAATCTCTGATAGTGTTGTTGTAGTTTGTTGAGTTTCATAATATTCCTAATTTCACTATGTATTTACCTTTTAGGGCAATTCCCAAATTGCATTTGGGGGCGCGGGGGGGGGGGGGGGGGGGGGGGGTGGGGGGGGGGGGGGGGGGGGGGGGGTGGGGGGGGGTGGGGGGGGGGGTGGGTGGGGGGGGNTGATAACTGGTAGAAGTACTCCAAGTGGTATAGTTTGTGATGAAATTTAGAAAAAGGATTCAGATAGTATTTTTATCTGTTGTTTGTGTTTCTGCACCTGGTGGCATCGTTAATAAATCCCTAGTTGATAGTGTAAATTGCCAAGTAAAACTTTGTTACATCATAATGTAACATTCATTAACAAGGTACAAAATAAAAATACAAAAAACATAAAGGTATCACAAAGATTTCAGTTGTCAAGGAACGGAAAGCATTCAATAGATTTTGGTTCTCTTGGACTCATCCACATTTTGTTGCTTTAAATCCAGAAACTAAAAGCTGTTTTATTAAAATTTTACATAATAGGTAGACCAACATGTGCATAGTAGGATAAATGAGACATGGTTTTGAACATTTATTTATAAATAAAAATTTGAAAAGTGTGGCATTTAATATACAATAGTCAATACTTTGTAGAACTATTTTTGCTGGAATCACAACAGGAAGTCTTTTGAGATATGCATCTACCAGCTTTTTACATATACAAATTAAAACTGTTTGCCCATTCTTTATGGAAAAAAATCATTCTAACACATAAATAAGCTTTGGTAGATTTTGTTCTGCCTGAATGTGAACTTTTAATCCCCTGCTGCCTCTAAAAAGTCCATAAATCGGTTAAAATTGAAAGGACTGAATGTTGCTGTTCTGGCTGGATGGAGCTAACAATGTAGCGCCACATCAACCCAGGATGCATTGCAGCACAAACAACATGGCAATGTTTGCGTGAAAATATTTCACCTCAATATATAAAAAATAATCAGGCTACAATATTTTTTATTATTGCATTGTTTGTACATCTGAAATAAATGTTTCCCAAGAATTCATTTACTGATTAAGCAATTAATCTGCTCATCGCATGATAAATTAAAATGAGCTTCATAATTTCCATTCCGGCGATTAATATTTTTTCGAATGACAATTTTATTTACAGAGACATAATCATTCATTTTATTCATGGTTTGGGTTGAGAGTATTTATGTTTTATTTATTCTGTTTGGTTGTTGTGTTTTATATTTATACATCTTCCAGTTCCAGCATTGTGTTCTTTACAACATTTAAGTTTATTGGTCTTTAAGAAACCAAAATTACATTACATTATCAATATACACTTCAAAATGGTCTCAAAACAACATTAAAGTTTATCTCAATAATTACTGGGACAATTTATCGTCCGCAAGATTTGCTGTTGTGACAGGCAGACCAACAACTAATGGTGGATCCCTTTAAAGAGTAATTAAATAAGGAGGAAAGATTCAGATTCATTTAAGTCCCGAATGAGCAATTAATGTTACATAGAGTAAAAAAAAAAAAAAGACGTAAAATCTAAGAAACAAATGATTAAAAATTAAAGAAACGAAAAAGGTATGCACTATAAATGCATGGTAAGAAAGGTAGAAAACAAAAAGAAGAGAGTGAAGTCAGAAGGCTGGGAGGGAACAGAAGCAGACGAGCAGACGACAGGGTGCCTGTCTGTATACAGACAGCTGATTCTGAGATGGTATCAGCCTCAGCTTCATCAGTTCAGCCTGAGGTGTGTACACACACTATATACACTCACTGATCACTATCTCATACAGCTTGTGGCTAAAGTACTTTCACTCAGGACTTTTCTTTTTTACAAAAAACATTTTTTCCTTACAAAACACAGCTGTACCTCCAAATAGTAGAGATAGACGGGCAAACACAGGTGAGTCTAATGAGCTCAATTACTGAGGCAGGTGAGTGAAATTACATAAAAACAAAAACCTAATCAGGTGAAATATCAAACATCTGTGGCAAAGAGTAGCAGGGAAGTTGAGGGGTAAGACTAGTTAGCACAGGAGATGAACTGAGATAAGACTGTTACCTTGATGCAAGAAGGTTCTGGGTTCGATTCCCGGCCCGGGGTCTTTCTGTAAGGACTTTGCATGTTCTCCCTGTGCATGCGTGGGTTCTCTCCGGGTACTCCGGCTTCCTCCCACAGTCTAAAAACATCACTTTCAGGTTAATTGCTCTCTCTAAATTCTCCCTAGGTGTGTGTGTGAGTCTGTGGTTGTTTGTTCTGTCTGTCTCTGTGTTGCCCTGCGACAGACTGGCGACCCGTCCAGGGTGACCCCGCCTCTCGCCCGGAACGTACCTGAAGAGGCACCAGCACCTCCCGACCCCATTAGGGACAACGGTATTAGAAAATGGATGGATGGATGAACTGAGATTAAAATTATCTGAAGATCAATAGGAGAAACTGGATGACAATAATCTAAAAAATAAAGACAAAAGAGACAAAACACAAGAATAAATAAATAATGAGCTGGACATAAGGAAATGGACTGGGCTGGGAACACCTAAGAAACCACAATAAACTGATAAATTAAGAGAATTAGATCCCCCTGTTTACTTCGATACAATCATTTATGCAGATCCTGCTAAGATTTAAACCCAGAACCTTTTTGCTGCAAGGCAACAATAATATCAACGTCACTGAAGGAAGTAGCAAAATAAACTTGAAGCCTTTCATAATTCAAACTCTGCAACATGAAAAAGCAAAATTTTTCAGCTTTAATATAAAAAAATTAATCATGTTACATCTGCAAAAGTTATTAGACAGCATTTTGGCCTAATAATCAGAATGATGAACAGGCTGCAGGGATCGAACAGTTTGCTCTGCCACCAACGGGTGGCGATCTTGATGAGTTGCTCAATCCGTCATCTGTTAGTGTAACCTGTTGATAAAATGTTTCTAGAATAGAAATATGTGCACTCTGCAAAGCACTTTTTATTTAAGTTTTCTGTATGCTGACCTAACATTTTAAAGATGGATTTGTTATTTCTGTGTGATAAATTAGATCTTTGTGCTCATAAAATAATTAACATTAAAACAACCTTTCAATGTAGTTTTTTTTTTTAATGAAATTGTAATTAAGTGCTGGTGTTTGCAATAGTTAAGCAAGGAAGCAAAATGGATGGAAGGTGTTGGTCTTATGAGGATCTGTGACCAAAACCTTCCAGAATAAAATCTGCAAGTTTAAATAAAAACAAAACTTGTCTAAGATTTAAAGAATAAAACACAGCAATTTAAAACTGTCCATTTAATAGATTAATAATATTTGCAGATTTCATAGATGTTTCATTGCTGTTTTATGGTAAAAATCTGTCTCTCTGCTACACCTGCTCTATGAAGCAGATGTACAAATTGTATTGTTTTTTTTCCCCAACATGATATATGAAGACGTTTGGTCTTTACATATAACAGAAAAACTGTGAGCAGATGAGATCACTTGCTTACCTTTTAGCTTACTTGCTGAAGCTTCAATCTAATTTCAGGTAATAGATTAGAAAATTCATCGTCCTTCCATTACTAATGGGTTGAGGGATTAGGAGCTAAGTGGATAAACATGGTCTTTAAAACTGCAGTGTTTGAGAAACATAACCAAAAACAGACATTGCACTAATTTACCTAGTCAAATTATTGCACTGGAAAAAACACACAAAACATGTTGGAAAACTGAAACAGACACTGAAATACTTTGAAAGTCAGGCTAGATGAAAAAGTAAAAAAAAACCATTTTCCTGTTTAATGAAAAAGAATTACCCACAGCTACTTGTTAAGTTTTCAAATTAAGCTAATAAAGACTTAAGACACATGTATGTTTTTTTTACTCCTTATTCCTAACAGTCTTAAGCAGAGAAAGTAATAATTTCAGCACATTCAGCTGCTTTATGGCACAAACCCAGGGCTCCTTCAGTCAGCGCTGACCTGCATGACTGTGGAAAATAGCAGGATGTGCCAGGCAAAAACCCAACAATTGCTCTTTTTTAAGAGTTTGAATCAGCAGAAATACTTTACATCAAGAGACAAACCAAATAAGGACAAATATTTGATTGGTGCAGGAATGAAACTTACGCTTTCTTGCACTGAGATCACCAACATTCATCAGCTAATAGCTACAAATATCATGAGACCTGTGGGCAGGCAATATGGACTATCACATATTCCATTCCATATTATCACAATATTTTACAGTTCTATAGTGATAACAATAAAAATGATGATAAACATCAGAAATAAAGCATTTAAAATAAGCTTATTAAAAAAATAAGTGTGATTTGTGTCACTAAACCACATGAAATAACTGGATTTAATCACATTATCAAATTTAATTATATTTATTGATGCTCTTGCGGAACAAAAAGTTGAGAAAATAGCAAAAATCTGATTATGCTGATTTATTCAGATGTGTATTTGCTCAATTATCTTTGCTTTTGTGAAGCACTTTGCGATCTATACGTCTGTGAAAGATGCTCCAGAAACAGAATTTGACTTTAATTGGAATTTATCAAGACAATTATAAATTAAAATTATTATCATAAAAAGAGATTTTCCACAATAATAATTTCCCACCGCTAATGTGACCTTCAGATTGGCCGAAGAACACTTCCTAGAGAGCTTTTTCGAGTGGGTTTACAGCTGCATGCAAACCTTACAAAGTGTCAGATGAAGTGATGTAAAGCCACTTGACTCCTGATCACATTTTCTGGAGTAAAAAAGTAAAAAAAAAAAAAGAGTGGAAATCGTGAACCAGGCTTTCCCGTCCAACATCAGTGTCCGACCTCACAAATGCTTTTATTTGCAAAGAGAGGATCGATGGCAACTTAAATCCTTTACATAAAAAACAAGATGGCATCAAAATTCCTGTGTATACACTGCAAAAACACAAAATCTTACCAAGTATTTTTTGGCCTGCTTTTTAGTGCACATATCTTAGTACACTTAAAATAAGAAAATTAACGTAGAAGTAACTTTTCAGCAAGATATAGGAGCTTGTAAGTTAAGAATTTCTACATATTGATAAAAATAGTTCCACTTACAGCTAGACATTTTTTCATGTTACAAGTAATATAGTTTTTCATCAATATTGAGGATTTTTGTACTTAAAAGATCTCCTGTATCTTCCTGAAAAGTTACTTTTAAGTTAGTTTAATCTGTGCTGAGATATTTGCTCTAAAAGCCAGATCAAATACTTTGTTAGATTTTGTGTTAAAGGCAACTGACCCAGTTTTTTTTTCTCAATACAGTGAATTTATATGGTTTGTTCATGATATAATTGTTGTCTCTGCTGTCTTTTTTTTAAAATTATTTCTATCTTTACCTCATTGCATGTTAACTGATAAAAAAAGAGGAGGGGACGCAAGTTTTCACCTGAAGACCTTGACATGGCAAGTGTAAGTGAAACAACAACTGACTTCCAGGTTAGAAGTTAAACTCTGAAGTGTATCCCTCTGTGGATCCTTGAAAGCAGCTGGCTTTCTGATGTTTCAGCAACCAATAAAAGTGCTTTCCTCTCTACAAAATATGCCTCTCACTTCATGAGTGTGTGATAAATCACCACCTTAATCTGTATCTAGAGCTGTCAGACTCCCTTCTGACAAAGACTTCCTGCACTACTAAACCTACTGCTAGCTTCCCCCTCTGTCCACACACACACACACACACACACACACACACACACACGCATATTCACACGCATGTACCTTAATTCCCATTTAGACTCCCATATGGTCAGAACCATTTCTGTTCACCCCCACTATGCACACTTAATCAAGTATGTACCTTTGTGTCAACCACAAGCTCCACGTCTAACGCATACATCACATGAAAATACTTGCACATGCACACACTGATACACACAGGGGCACACACATTTCAAGCCATAAAGAAACAAGCATTTAGATGAAAGCAGTGTAAAGTAGTGATTTTAACTCCATGCCTCAGTGGGAGGGAGGGAACATGCAAGCCGCTCACACACACATATACACACAGGCACAATGAAGTTGATGAGTTGTGTGGCAGATATACGGGTTGGAATGTGACCATAAAAAATAGGGTATGAGCTTTTCCACACACAGAGAGCAGCTTTGGGGAGGGGGAGGCTGGGAGAGGCTTAATAAGGTGAGTAGCAATGAGATGGAGCTGTGGTGCTGAAGAGCTGTTATGGTGTTTGGTGGATATGTGCTGGAACCAAACAAGTCTTTGAAACCAAAGCTTTACAGAGAAAATAAAGACTTTTCTTTTCTCCCACCAAGACACTTCTGGGTGAAATATGGATGATGTAGCACAGTCACTTCTTTAAAGAGCAAAAACTGTATATCATAAAGTAACATTTTCTCTTTCGCTCTCTCTTACTGATAAATAAAAATAATTATTTCTATTTAGACACCTTGAAGTAGTTTTCATTTTAACTGGGGATTACATTACGCTGCATATGTATGAGCAGGGTAAGCTAGTCGAAGCCTTTCCCTTTTTGATAAATTATGGGTTTGTAAAGTAATATTTTGTTTTTCTTTTCTTTTTGTAATATTAATTTATCAAAATAAAGTGAATTTGAATCTAAAATCTGAATAAAGATTCAAATCTAATCAGCCTTTTAGCCTCTTTTAAAGAAATCAAGCTTGAATTCTGCACCTTGAACATCATAAATACAATAAAGAAACAGAAAATTAAAATGACAATAAGATTAGATAGACAACTGCTACCATAATGTGCGTGTGTGTGTGTGGGTACATGCAGGTGATTGTGTGTGTGTGTGTGTGTGTGTGTGTGTGTGTGTGTGTGTGTGTGTGTGTGTGTGTGTGTGTGTGTGTGTGTGTGTATGCACATTCATAGGAAACTCTGGAAAAAAATAAACCATTGCAAAATTATCAATTTCTCTAATTTAACTCTCTATAGGTACAGTATATGTTTGAATAAAATGAGCATTGTTCTTTTATTCTACAAACTACTGACAACATGTCTCTGAAAGAAATATTCATATTCACTTAGAAACAATAATACTAATGTTTTAACCCAGAAAGAGTTCAGAAATCAGTATTTGGTGGAATAACCAGGAGGTTTTCAGTGTTTTAGTTTTTTCCAGAGCTGTATATGTATATGTTTTTGTGTGTGTTGCGTTTAATTGAGATAATGCTTGATTTTATGTGACTTTTATTCTATTTTAGCATTAACTGTGGCTGTATAAAGCAAAGGTAATCAGTCTTCTGCCTAAAAAAATTATAATTTTCTTTTAAATGTCCGTAATAGCAAATAAAAAAGTGTATCGCGTTCGTAGCGTTACATATGCAGTTGAAATCAGATGTTTCTATACACACCCAGAAAAAGACACAAACATTTTTTCTCTCATTGTCTGAATTTAAATCAGACCAAACTTCTCTTATTTTAGGTTTGGTGGAATTATCAAAATTATTTCTATTTGCTGTAGTAACTGTAGTAATAAATGTTTTTTAAAGATTTCTTTTGTAACTTTCTTTTGAACAGTTTCATACATTTGGTTAGTTTCAGTGATAATTGTCTTTTAAGTTGTATGATTTGGGTCTAACCTTTTGGATTGCTGCATTATACAACCAAATGTGAAATATAAAAGTAACCATCAATTTACAAATACATATTTATTGCACAGCTGTACGCTGTGAAATAATAAAATAACAGTAATAAGTCAGGACTGTGTCACCTTTTACAGATCAAAATCTGGTCATGTTCTGGTGAAAAGCTGGCAAGGCCTCAACCGTTTGTGTTTGCTTGTGTGAACGTTCCTGTGTGTGTTTTGTCGCCATCCATATGGGACATAAAAGTTGGGTGGCCCTCTATTGGCCCTGTGTCTCCTCCACTCAAGATCAGGGACCTTAGTCACCTGATTCTCATAAAAGAGGAGTTTACTAGCTCCCCTCAAGACAACTACAAATGAACTGCAGCACTTCTGAACCAGCCATACATCATGCAGACTTTACCCAACCGACCTCTGCTACGAAGTTCTGGTAATGTTTGACTGAGCCTGAATTCTGATGAACTACCGACACGGTGTCCTGAGGTAGCAGTAATTCAATTCAGTTTATTTATAGAGGAGCAATTCACAACACATGTCCTCTCAAGGCACTTTATAAAAAAAAACAAAATACAAACAAACAAAACAAAAAGTCACGATCAAAAGGAGATGGTGAAAATCCTGGGGTTTCCTTCTGGGGCTTTTCTGTCTGGAGTCAAAGGGCGCCGGCTTGGATACTTTGAATTCCTCCCGCAGTCCAAAAGTCAGGTACATTAGGTCAATTGGCCGCTCTAAATAGTTCTTAGGTGTGAAACTGCATGGTTGTGTGACCTGTAACTCTTTCTTTTGCCCTGTGATTGGTGGTTATAGGTCCAGGGTATACCCTGCCTTTCGCTGGTTGACAAACTACCAGCATGTGTCAGAGCCAGCGAAAACTACACTTAAAAAGAAACCCCAACTTTGGTTGAAGCAAACCACTTATGGTTATAGTAGTTTTGTATTTTTCATTAAAGATTAGTTTTATTTGGTTGTTAGTTTTTGGAAAGTGTTTGCTAGTTTTTATTAGTTATTATTAGCTTAATATTACTGCGGTTTAGTTTAGTTTTTATTAGTTAAAGTGGTAGTTTTAATTTTTCATTTTTCATACAAAAAATGTCAAAGTATTGTACTGTGATTATGCATACATTGATTGGGTAATGAATAATCAACTTCTGCTGTCGCCATTTTGTTGACTAGGTGCCGTCAGGAGGATTATGGGATACCATAATTTGCCAACGTCTGGCGTAAAAAGTCTATTTTCCATCAGTTCGAAAGGCTAATAAACAGATTCAGAAACATGAAAACAAAGGTCAGTGTATCTATAATTTTCATGTCTTTTAGTTAGTTTTATAAACACAAGATATGGTTTCAGTTAGTCATAGCTTTTCTCAATTCCTGTTTCTGTTATTTCATTAGTTTTAGTTATAATAAACTTAATGCATCCTGTTTTTTATATTGTTTCTGTCTGTTGGTTAGTTATTTCTTGTGTACATTTTTTGTGTGTGTTCTTTTTTAGTTCTTTTAATAGAACAATGTATACTGTGTTCTATCCTGTGGATTGTATAGTTTTTGTGCTTATTTGTCTTTGAATAAAGGAAGAAATGCAGCTATTGTGCTAATACCTGCCTATTTACACCACCATTAATTGTGATAATGTTGATTAAGGTCCTTATCAAATAATTAAACAAAAAAATTACTGATTGGCACCAGAGACATTGTAATGATGACATACATGTGGAAGAAAGGATGCATCTACACAGAACTGCACAGTCATTGTTAGTTCTGTGTAATTGATGCAAGGAAATCCTGGTTAGCTTGGGGTGATGCGTGCAAGTGCTCTCTCCACATCAGAACCAAATCTATTATGAAACAGTTCCAGATTATTTTTTGAACTTCAAAGTGACTTTTGGAATCATCTTTCTTATTGCAGTAGGGCAGAGTTGCTTTGTCATTGTTTAGCAATGTGGAAAGTGCATGAGTCTCTGTGTTGCATACTTCCTGTCCTCCTAAGTGCAGCTTGAACACCCCTGTTTTAGCAATGCATGATGGGAAATTATTTTGAGCATAGGTGAAAGATGACCCTCAACTAAAACAAAATTCAACGCTAGCTATCTCAGCATTTTTATTTCTTTAGTCTTCCTGGAAGGTTTTTATTGCAAAGTGATATCACTGTTTTCGTACTTCTTCTTCTTCTTTGAAGGTGTCGCACACAGAGTTGATGTTGGGGACAGAGGAGAGAGAACACAGCTTTAACCTATTAGCAGGCTTTTTTGGTCTATTTTCTCTCTCTCTCTGAGCAGAGCTCTCAAACTGACACACACTTGCTGTATTTCTGACAATAACTGTAGCAGCATCTTTTTAAGGTACAGATACTTTGCAGAGGTAAATTTGAACATTCTCAGAGGGGGAAAAATGACAAATTATGAAAAATAAAAGTAAATAAGCCTCCAAGTAAAGCTCTTTAAAATAAGGAACCCAGACATATAGTTTAGTCCAACCATTGTTTTTATTTAAAACTTTGCTATGCTAACAATTAACAAGTTTGAAGTGCGTAAAACTCTACACACGTTTTACACAGAATATGTCTACATTTGTCATAGATATGCTAAGGCTACCTTGAAACACATGCCTACCAAACTGCAACATAAAACTATAGTCAGCCATGATAAAGTGTTAGCTAACATTTATTAATTTACTGATGTTATTCTGTAACGTTCCTTATAGTGAGACAAAACGATGACCAAGACGGGTAAGGATGAGAAAATGATCTACAAATTTCTAACTATAGATTTATAGGGACACAAAATGGTACCTGATAATTACGCAATAAGGAAATAATGATTTTCCAATGGTTTCTATAAAGCACAACAACCAATGGTTAACAACAGATTCAACTTGTAAAGAGCAAATCAGTTACATTTAATATGCTTATAATACAGTAGCAGAAATGTCACTAACAGTGAATCTGAGCTGCTTTAATTTTTGACAGGAACTGAAAATTAAGAGAACATTTTGACTCAAACTTTATACATTTCATTCATTTCCATCCCTCAGCAAAAAGTCATTTTATTAACATATAAGAATAAATAAACTAAAACCTAAAATTCAACACGACACTAATCACTGAGATGAAACTCAGAAAAAAACAGATATAATTAATAACAAAGTGTGAAAAACTACCGAAAATAAAATCCTTTTTTTTTTTAACTTTGTATCAAAATGCCATTTTATTTGTTTTACAAAGAAAACTCTTAATCCTGCATCAAAACATACATAAACTTTTCAGTGCTATACACGAAAAATAGCCAAAATAACTCAAATTGGTTTTGAATCATCTTAAAAATCAACCTTGGATCACTAAATGCAAATTTTACACTTTTATTTTATTCAGATTAACGAAAAACCCCTGAATTGTTTGATCAAATGCATAATCGATCAAAGACGACATTATTTTGTGTGTTTAAATGTCTGATTCAGACTCTCCTCAGTCTTTTTGCTTCATGAGTTTTGTCACATCCAGCTTTAAAAAAGGCTGTAGTTGCAACTGTGGTGAGGTTACGACTGCGATTCGGAGTTGACCCAATTAGTCACACATTCATGGGAGAAATGGTGGTTTAATAGTGTGTTGGTTCCTTCAGAATGGGAACTGTTTCTTCCTTTCATAAGGCCCCTTGGGAGATGTTACCTAAAGCTGTTCTTCCTCCTCCTCCCAGACAAGTGTGTAGTGGAGGCATCAGGGTTTGCTGCATGGCAGGAAATCCCTGAAAGAAGCATAAATCCCCTAAAAAGTCAGCAGTAAGATCCATGCAACAGAAACCAGACACAGAAATATAGAACATGAAGATCATGGTAGGGTCAAAGGAAAACAGAGAACTTATGTAGCTTCCCATAGTTTGGTTTTCTCTACTGCATCAGGTGGTGACAGTATTTATAGTGATATTCATTTTAACACTGTAGGTATTCAGACAAGGACACAGAATGGATAAACTCTGCCTGGTGACAGCAGGCAAGAATTTCTGATTGGATTTGCTTTCCAAATCAAAAAATCACAGTAAAGCAATATACTTTTTTAAAAAAATTTCTTGCAATGTATTCATCATTATTCATCATTTCAGACAAAAACAAAACAAAACAAAACATGGTATTGGCCAAAATCTGAATCAGAGCATCCCTAAGTAGCATTTACAAATTGCAACAATGAATTATCCTTTCACCAAAGCACAACCAGCTTATAGTTAACATTTCTAAATTAACATTTAAAACAGTCACTTTTTTTAACCCTTCCTGAATATAAAAACAGACATTTTTGCGTGTTTATAAGAAGGTTTTTGAAAACATTTCAAGCTTATAAAGTTGAACATATAGTTATTAATTCATATTCAAAAATATGATCCCAAAGGGAAATTAAATGCTGTAATTTATATTAGTTCAAATTCTTCAGTTATTGTAGATACATAGCAGGAAAAGATCTCCTGTAGCTGTTTGTATTACAGCAGATGTGAAGAAGCCTCTGACTAAAGACACTTATCAAGACTAATGGCTCTCCATACATGTTGAAGCTATTTGACTTGGTGTCATATTATGCAAAGATAGGAATAAGAAAAACTATCAGAAAGGAGGAATGTATGAAGAACTGGTGGCACCTTTTGCTTCTGTCTTAATTTTGCTTATTTTGTTCCATGGGAGAAAACTAGAATGTCTTAAAAATACACTGGGACAACATGCAAAACGTCACATAAAAGGGCCCTGCAGAGCATATAAATGACCTTTAAGGTCGGTGTACTTGTGTTTATAAAAGCCCAACCCTCTAGTTAGAATACCATCTAAATTCCTTTAACAGGAGTAAAAATGAACAGGCCGTGCCCATGAACTTGGCCCATGTTACATCTTTAGCTTTGGTGGTAAATGTGGAGGAAATTGCTGGCAGTAATATACACTTTCAACTTCACGATTGTCACAGAAGCAGCAAGGACACAAAGTATGAACGGCCTTGGTGAACCAGTTCAATAGTTTGGTCCTGTTTCAAAGGTTTCTAGGATACAGATACATTATTTTGCTTCAGTTGGCTGAAATTTCAGATATGACCATTCTGGGAAGCTGTTCAGCCCTGCTGTGAGATTTCTGTCTCTCTGACAGTCTGTTAGCCTAATCTGATAGACTTGGATCTTCTCCCAGGGGATGAGAAGTCTTTTTCAGCAAGTGCTTGTGTGTCTTTTCGTGTCTGCAGGCTAAACGTTAATAACAAACACTAATGAAGAGAAATGAGCCTCTCATCTTTAAGCACTCTTTATGAGCTACACAAAGACACACACACTTTGCATGTAGGTTGTCAAAGTGAATGGTTTCTTAGTGACATTATAGGTCTCTCTCTGTCAGACTTTGGAGACTTGGACACTAATCACTGCATTGATGCTACCACACAACACAAAAGGCTCTAGTCTGCATCAATGTGTGTGTGCGCTGGTGGTCTGGCGATTCTTTCATGGCCTAATGAGGAAAGCAACAACAGGCCTGAGGCCATGCTGGAGACAGAACACACACACACACATACACACACACCCACACACACACACACACACGCATGCGTGCGCTACAGAGGCTTGTGGGCTAAAGATAGTGGCCATTTCAGTTGTCAAACTTTAGTGAATCATGGGGTCAAACAGAGTTAACCTCAATGACTTGAGCTGGCAAATCACTAACATGTAATGCTTTATTTATTTATTTATTTATTACTCAATATCATCTGCTTTTTGACAAAGTATTTCAACATAATCAGTACAAAAATCAAATAATCATAAAATGCTTTATATTCTTTTCTTCTAATAGTTTCCAGTTAGAACATTTTAATCACAGAGGAAAATTCCCCCATCGAAAAATAAGAATACAATAAAGTCGTTGCTCTAAAACTTTATTGTGAAAAACAGGCTGGTTGTTCTGTTCTGGTTATTTGATGTAAGCAAAGCAAAGCAGGAATACCCTAAAGGA
This sequence comes from Alfaro cultratus, assembly GCA_903066825.1. NCBI lineage: Eukaryota > Metazoa > Chordata > Actinopteri > Cyprinodontiformes > Poeciliidae > Alfaro > Alfaro cultratus. Next base: position 27,539 of record CAEFZX010031664.1, read on the forward strand.
GTTAATTGGTCATGTGGTGAGGCCAATATTTGCAACCTTTGTTGCCACAAAGTTCTTTTTTAAATTATTGACTCCACTTTGAAGGCAAACGCCATGCAGGCCTAAACTTATTACAAATAAATACCTGCAGCATGGGAGGTGAAGCTTTTACCTCGAGCCACTTGGACCTGAAAGGCAAGCATGCGCCCAGTCCATCCTATTTTTCATGTCAAGTGAAACAGCAATGTTCCAGTTAGACATTCAGCTTTCATTACAGACTAACGGAGGGTGATAATGTGCTGGTTTACACACGCCAAACGGAAGATGGAGAAAGGAACTGGAAAGAATGACTAAAGAGATTCTTTGCCAGACCAATGCGGTTTTTATGTCCAAGAGATTCAGTAAAGAGAAAATGTCCTAACAGGGAGAAAACAGACTTACAAACTCTCCTTAAAGCAAGTGCCACTGTTATTTTTCCTTTATTGTTTTCTCTATCAGCTGTGTTTGGTGCCACCTTTTGGATATGAGTATTATTGATGTCCACTGGCATCAAATCTGGGCTGGATGCGGATATCTGCAAAGAGGAGTGGTAGACAGGTACAAATGAAATTTAGGTCATACAGGCTGCAGGTTGAGACTTACCAAATATGTTTGTCTAGTTTCTAACACAAATGTCTTCGTACTCTTTAAATAAGACAAAACTGACTTACAAGTAACTTTACAGCAGGAAATAGGAGCTAGTCTTAAACTAATAATTCCTTAAAGTTCATAAAACGTGTACTGGCAGATTATTTCTCTTATAACATGGGTAGAATGTCTTGTTATAAATTAAATAATCTATCAGTACTTATTTTAAAGCCGTTTTTTAGAGTAAACTTCGATTTTTTTTTCCACTGCTGAAGTTACTGAAGTGAAAGATAGCACCAATGTTTGATTTTCTACTAAATAAAAATGGAAAATCCATAAAAATGCCTCCAAAGTCTTGAGCACATTATTTACTTTGGCAAAAACAGAATTGCCACTTGTTCTGTTTTAAAGTGTGGAACGTAGCTGCTTGTCTTTGCTTTGAAAAATTTTACTTTGTTTGTATTGTAGGTTAAGGAAAGTATGTGCCATTTCTGAAACCAGATACATTTAGTGATCTGTGACTACCTCCTGTTTGCTTAAAGGTTTGTTTTTAGGAATTTAATGTGAAATTTGCACTATTGGGCAAGCTTGGAAACAAACCAGATCTGAATGCAGGCTAGCGATTGGGTAAAATTAGATCCAATCTTTTCAAATTTCATGAGTTCAAGCCTATAAGAAGCAATCATTTCTCAATGTTCAAGGGTGCAGACCCTCAGCACGAAACAAAGCGTAGAACCAGAATGGAGCTAGTGACCGGTGGATTTGTTGGAACGTGAAAGGAGCAGGTGAGAGTGGCAATCTTCTGGAGACTTCCACCCAGATGATTGGACCAGAGAGGGAACAACAAGTTTGACTTGGATCAGCTGGAAACCGAAGCCTGTTTACTACTCAACATGAGTTAACGATCTGGTGTCTGTCTGAGGGAGCCTATTCCTCCTTAAGCACCTCCTGATTAACCCAAACCACCTGCAGCTGCAGAGCTCCACCTGCCAGTCGCACCCTGGAGACAAAAGAGAAAACACAACCAGCCAGACAACCTGCACAAAGACGAGTGGATACGACACAGCGCTGATGTCATCCTGATGTCAGGCGAAAAAGAACAATATTTCTTCTGCTTTATAGTTTACAAGCAGGGGATTAATAAAAATGCTGAATCTGGCATCAATATAGACAACTTGATAAATTAAAAATAAGTACAAAACAAGCAAACAGCCCAGCAACAAAAACATTGTGGCAAACGATACACTGGAGTTTCAGAGGGTGCAAAAACTGAACAGACCTAAAATCAAATAGATTAAAATGGAACTATGTCAATAAAATATATACATTATATAAAGGCATGTTTAGACATGGAAATAAAATTTATGACTTTGAGTTGTGTGTGTGTGTGTGTGTGTGTGTGTGTGTGTGTGTGTGTGTGTGTGTGTGTGTGTGTGTGTGTACATAAATGTGTTTTTCTGTTATCTGGAGAATTGTTTGGTTTTCCACAAGTGGATCGTTGGGCCAATTGGACACCAGGGACTCACAGAACAGTCAAGTCAAGTTTCTTTGCACAGCACATTTCAGCAATGAGGCAAAGTGTCTTTATATCATAAAAATATCATAGAGTTACCAATTGTTAGACAAGCAGGAAACATTAGATTTTGTCAAATGCCATCATCAAAATAGTCAAGCAAATACACATCAAATATATGACCAATGTTCGACTCTTTCCTAATCAAAGGCAACTCCAAACACGTACGATTTTAGTCTAGACTTAAAGAAACTCAGTGTTTCAGCTGTTTTGCAGTTTTCTGGACATTTGTCCTAGATTTGTCCTGAATGCTGTTTCTCCATGTTCTCCACTGTAGTGGTCTGGAAAAACCCGAGCATTTCAATAAAATAAACTGTGGCTACTTAAACACCAAAGTCTGTTATCGTCTTCTTCAAGACTAGAACTGGAAAATAGCATGTCTTAAGCATATTATTATAAATAACCATATTTATCTATGTAAATAACTAAAATGCACAAATGGGAACATTTCTAAAACAGATTAGAGTTGTTTCAACATACTCCACTTTGTCTGTTTTCTTTTTTTTTAAATGTAGAAGTGCAGGAAGTTGTCCACTGAAAGAACGTAAAATGTTTACATCTTAACAGAACCCCACTTCAAAAATGGCTGCTTATATAATCCACTTCATATCAAACGTCCTCTTTCCAAAGCCGACTGGTCAAAACCACACACACACACACACACACACAAACACACACACACAAACCCATGCACCCGCATGTCGCTGCGGGGTCATTAAAGGTCATTAGTCATGCTGGCGGTGTCCTGTGCCACAGGGTCAGACTGCTAATTGTATTGGCCTTAAGATGAGACAGTACAAGACACAGACTCACAGAGAACATACAGTAGCTCCATACAGCAGGACACAACGGATAATATGATTGTACTAATGACTGGACCGCAAACATGAAAGACCTGACAAAAGTTGGGACCACCAAGAGAGAGAGAGACACTTACAGGCAAAGAAAGAAAGAGATAAAGAAAGGAAGACATTCATGTAAATGTAAATCAAAGTCATTCTGAAGCACTGACATGTTCACTGACAGATATTTATTTTTGTGTGATTAACTGAGGATTTTGAGAAACAAACTGTCATTTGCAGGTAATCCATGATGTTTTGTTGCTTTTACAAGCTGTTTTGAGAAATGCACTTGTATTTCTCAAATGCAATTGTCAAGAATGATTCAAGAAATGCATCAAAGCAACAGAGAGAAAAAAAAAATCTTCACAATACGCTACATTACCAAAAGTATTGGTTCATCTGCCTTTACACATATGAGCTTGAGTAACGTCCACAGAGTTTGGGAGGATGCTGGTTCACTCTTTGACATCAGTAATATCTTCGACGTCTTTGTGAAGAGTTTTCCTGTTTTTAACATTTACATTTCTAAGGTCACACACTGATGTTAGATGAGAAGTTAGGCTCACATTTCCTTCTCTAACTCAACACTAAGGTGCCAGTCACTAAGGCTGTTCACAAACAAATGCAACCCAAATCAAATTTTTACCCCATTGTGACAAAGTGGTTCAATGTGTTTACCATTTGTCCCTTATTCTTATTTCTGATTCATTTACTCTTTCTGTAATTGGCCATAATGCTTAAATTTAAACATTACTTTGCAACTTTGCTTCACTCACTATCCCGACTCCGTTTGTTGTAGCAAATGTTGCAGTATCCAATTATGTATATGTTTTGGTTAAACGCAACTAACTCTTCTGGACCACTGGATGAATTTGATTCTTTTGTTTCAAGGAGTATTTATGGTAAATTACTTGTTTTTCTTTTTTTCTCACCATTGTTCGTCCTTTGTAGATTCTGCAGCAGGGCAGGCGTTGGGTGGCGCCGGCCCAGTAGTTCCTGTTTAAATGGCTGGATGATGTCATCGATTACATCAATGGGTTCTACCAATTAGAGGGTTTTCTTTTGTGTATTGTTTTGTTTTGGGTTTTTTTTTAATTTAAAGTAACTTTTTCAGCTGTCCTGTATTACATAGTTTATTTTGCAAACCATTTCATTATGTAGATGAGTTTGTAAATTATATTATTCTTGTTTCTGTTTAGATTTTGCTGTTTGGTTTGACCTGTTTCGTTGTGGTTCTGTCCAATTGACCAGGTGTGTTGCCAATTGACTGTAGGAACAGTGAATTCTCAGATGCTCAGGATCGATGACAGAGCTAAAAAAAATTTAATAAACTTCATCAGAAGAATCTGGAACTGGTTGCTGATTTTTATTTTTATTTTTATTTTGTTCACCTTTCTGACCTTTTGACCGCGCTACTTCACACCCATATGTGACCCAGCTTTAAATTTTTCACAGCAGTCTGAAAAGCCCAATTAAGATAAATTCACCCCAAAAAAATCTAATATAAGCCATTTCTGTATGTGGTCATAACTCTGATATGCATCTGATTGTTTTCAAAATCATTCAGAATACTCATGTTGCATTTAATCTGACTTTTATGACATTATCATAATGTGCATCATAATTCTGCACCACTCTTGGCTCTGACAACACGCAAACAGATTTTTCTGAAGAAGTTGCAGTCAATACTGCAAAAGACTTCAGTTTCTATTAGTTGGGTTTTCTTTTTATCAGCTTTGTTCATTTTGTTATGATTTTGTAACAATCATAGTGCTGAAAAACTTTAAAATGGATCCACAGATGGTGGCATCCATTAATGTTTCCATAAATAATGCGCTGCTCTGTGATGTCTGCATTCGTGTCACTTTGGGGTTGTAAACTTTTCTCCCAGAAGGCTGATTTTGGTCATTTAATTTAGTAGTATGAGAAACCAAGCAAAAAAAAAATAAATCTGATTTCAGTAAAAGAAAATTGGAAATGAACATCAGAACCTCTGTGTATCCTTCATGATTTTGTTCACTGCTGCAAGAGGAGGACTTCGCCAAATGATTCTCCCTCAAGTTTGAAGAATTAAATTGTCCAAAATGTCTTGGTATGCTCAACTATTAAGACTTCCTTTCCCTGAAACTAAGGAAATCAAGCTCATCTCTTAAAGGTCTTTGTGTAAGCTTTATATTATTCTGCTTAATTCACTTCAAAACTAATTTGGATTTGGAACCATCTTCTTGTGTTTTCATTGTACTGTATGTGTTTGAACAGCAGGGCCATGTTGTGTCGTCACTGAACATTAAATTATGGCTTTGAAATCATTCACCAAAGTGCACAGAGCCTTTAAATTTTAAATCTGAGTTTTAAAATTGAATTTCAAATATGCTTTTCTGCATGTGTGCAAATCACTGTGCTGCTCAGGGACAGAGAAGAAGAAAAGAGCTGTGTTATGTTGCTGCGGTGGACTGTAGTCATAAATCACTGTCAGGCTGTTTATTGAAAAGATTGCTTCTGGAACAAGAATTATAAACAGTGTGTTAACCACAAGGAAATAAATTTGTCTTATCCAGCTCTTCTCCACTGGCAGGCAAAATAAGTGGTTTAGTTTTACAAACATGTTTAAACAAACATTAGGCAGGACAGGTTTTACCCTGGGTAAGCCCAGTAAAACCAAGGAGCACCGCTCACAACATTTGTAGCTTTCATCCATAAACACATTATATTAGCTCTTTTATATTTTACTTTTCTCCTCTTTAGAGATTAGCTCATTTAGGCTTGACTTTCAGTGAAAATTTGCTCTGTAAAAGCTGTCAGAAGCAGGTGCAGCCAGACTCTTCTGCTTCTGTCTTTGTAATCTGAACCATTAACTGCAAATGCAGGAGAATTTTAATTTTTCAGTTAGTGTTGTAAATATTTCTCAAAACAAAACTTAACATTTCCTCAAACTTGTTTGCGTCCTTTTTTAGCGACCAAACAAAATGCGAAAACTCTTTTTCGGTTTATAGGATCTGACACATGAGAATATCATCAGGCATCATCTGGTTCTTGATGATCCATGACTTTGAACCAGGGAAAGCACTGATTTGATCTTTAAAGCTGGATTTGTTTCATAAATGTTTGGAGAAAAAAAAATGCAGCTTGGAAGTGGATTCACAACCAGTGTTTACAGCTGATTTACAGTCAGTAGTATTTCAAGTAAATGTATCCAGTGCTTTTTTAAATGCTATTGACTGACAGTTGCAAAGCAGATAATCTATGAGTTTAATTTATTTTTTTTGACACTGATTGGCTCCAAAAGTAAGAACTGAGGTAAAAATGGCTGCAGATGATTACTTTTGTGGTAGTTCCACTGTGCTTATCAATGCACATTAAAGTATATTTGGTGTTTTAAAAATGAAAATAGACAATTAGAAGCAGATTTAGAGGGTGTCTCAAGTGCTAACATCCAGAGTAGTTGGTTTAACCATTTATGTTCTTAATGCCAAGTCAAGTTAACTTGTATGGCACATTCATTCCAATAACAATCACAATCAATTCCACTAAAGATAAATGCATGGATGAGTTTCTCTAGATCTTGTTGGGACATTAATCCTTTAAGCCTGGAAATATTCTTCAGGTAACAAAAGACCAACTTTGTAATTGCCTTTATGTGTCTCTGAAGGTTCATGTCTGATCACTACATCTAGTTGTAATAGCTGAAGCTGTGTGCTTACTCTTGATTGATCCTCTTTGGATCCAAAAATGATAACTTCAGTTTTGTTTCTGTTGAGCTGGAGAAAGTTACGGCACCTCCATGCATTGATCTGTTATCTACTCAGTGTTTTAATGGTGACATCTTAATGTAGTGCATCATCTGCATAGTTATGGCAGCTAATCATATTCCTTGTTATAATCTAAGAGAGCAGGAGCCTCTAGATAGTAAACAAGAGGGGTCCCAGGATTGAGTCTTGGGGTACCCCAATCATGTGACTTCTGCCACTCCCAAGAGAGATTCCTGTCTCTATATAAGACTCAAACCAGCCAACCAGAGTGCAACCCAGCTCTCCAGTCACTTCAATAAAATATCATGGTCAGCAGTGTCAAAAGCTGCGCTGAGGTCCAGCAGAACCAACACTGTGGTTCTTCCGCAGTCTGTATTTATGTGGATGTCTGCGAAGGCTTTGAAGAGGGCAGTCTCAGTGCTGTGGCAAGCAGGGAAACCGGAGTGAAAAATGTCAAAGCGGTTGGTCATTGTTAAGAAACTAGCTGTTGAAACACAACTTTATGCTTTTTCAACATAAACTGCAAATCTGTCCAACACTGGTGGGTTTAACATTACCAGTTAATGACACGAAAAAAACATATTAATGGTCACAAATGTGGTAAATGTACAAGTCCAAAAGATAAACAGATGATAGTTTTACTTCAGTTCCACTTCCTTTTCCCACAGTTATTATTATTTTTCTAAGAAGTCTGTTCTAGTGAATGGATGAGAGATTAATTTATTAAAACTAGCTCCAAGGAAGCAGGCCCATTGCTAGGATCTCCAACAATCATTCTCTTACCTATCCACACATAAATAAGCACAGGCTCCTCTATCTGAGGCACGGCTTTAAGAAAGGTCTTCCTGTGGTTTGGGAGGAATGTAAACATAAGGAGAGGAGAGCTACTGAGAAAGAGGAAGACAGAGAGTAACAAGGTGCTGAAAATGTACTGCTGATTACCTCAGTTGGTTTAAAAACTTGCTAATTTTATAATGTATTGCTGTTGTTTTACTTAGTAGGGTCTAAGTTTTTGGGGTTTTTTAATCTGGCAGTCTTTATGAACATTCACACCATGGATTCTAGATGTTTCTTTATTTCAAATCTTGTATCTTTTTCCTTCCCGTTCTGAATTAAGACCTTCTTTGTCTGTACATCACATTAAATTCCACTAAAACACCTGAACGTTTTCACTCTAACATGAACGAATATGAAAATGGTCAAAGTGTGTGAATATTTTTGCAAGACACAAATGTAAAAGCACAATGTGTTTTGTTTTTATACTTGCCATCAGCTGTAAGTCTTATCTTAAGATTAGTTCCTAAACCAATTTACAGACGGCACCTGCTGATTTATCTCATCTTGCTGTGTGGATTAGATTTGGAGACAGCTGTCTTTTGTAAACATGCATCGTTTCAGTAATTGTATTATAAATGTTAACATGCGACTCGTGGTGTCTTCTCTTTTAATGATCACGACTAATCCAGTGATCATTTCACTGGGTTCCTCTAATTTCACCTTTGCTGTGTCTTTGGCCACTCCTGCATCTTGGCTCTCTTAGTTTGAGGTACATTATTTTCTCCTACTGAACAGGTAAGTAACAACTCAATCCTCATTATTTAGACACACACACTTTTTGTTAATATACATATCAGTATAACACATAAATTACTTTATTGTTTAGTTTTTCATTTGTGTATTAAATTTCTTAATCTGAAACCTGTGTCCAAGTTTTGTACCTCAAACAAGCAAAGGTGGTATAAATTCCTGAATCCTTGAATTATCGTCTGCCATAGTTGTTGCTTTTCTTCCCCCTTGGTTGTATCAGAATGCAGAATAGTGACGTTTGTTGAGTATCAATGACGTTCAGATCGGATGAATGCGACCTGGGCGTTCATATTTAAAAGATCGGATATTTATCGGACATCGACCGGGGTCGCATTCAAAAACAATTTGACCTGTGTTGTTCAGACTGTCATGAAAAGATCAGATTCAGGTCGCATTAATCCCAAAAAAAAAAAAAAAAGAAGAAATTGGGACTGCAGTGTGAACGCAGCCAAAGTCCTGTGCATCTGTGTGACTTATCTTACTCATCTCCATGGAAACAGCAGAAACAAACACTCTCCTGACTGTGAACTCGAGTGAAACAAGTTAAAGATGTCGCTGTGTTGATGTGAGCTCACCTGAGTGCTTTGTGGTTCATCTTTACCTCATTACAGGAGATGTGTTAAATGATGTGTTATTTTATTATTTGGCCCATATTTTGGCCCATGTGGCAACATTTATACTCTCCACCACTGAACAAGACACTTTTATATGAGCTTGTGTGTAACTGTGTGTTTGTTTGTTCTTATGAGATGTTGAGAGCAGACTAACTGATGGAAACTGCAAGCTGAGTTTGGACTACATCTTATTAGAGACCTAATTACCTCCACGCCGTTCTGATGCGATCCATTAATCATGCTGCAGGGACCTTTCTCAGTGATGAATGTTTTCATGCTTTGCTACTTTCCCTCTTTCTGTCTGATTTTTACTTTTGGGAAACACCAATAATTTTCCCTCTGAGCAGAAATAATAAATTGCAAACATGGGATCTTCTCAAGCTTATGATTAAATGTCCCATTAGGATGTCAGTGAGCGTGGCACTTAATGTAGCAACTGCGCAGCTGGTTGACAGTGTGCGCTGATTGATTATGTTAAAGTTTAAAGTGCATAATATTTCACAAACCTTTGCAGAATTTTTACATCTTTTATTTTATTTGGTTTTTGAGTCACACTGAATCAACCGTCTTTCATTTGAGTCAAACAGGTGAAGCTCCAAGTCACAAAGTAATAAACTGAACTGATTCTTTATGTCTTTCTCTTGATCTTCAGTGTTTCTATTGCTCACAAGCTGAACTAGTTATATTGCCTCATCTACAGAAATTACTGTTTTAGGATGTGTAAACAGTGTGGGATTATAATCTCATTTTCTCTTTAATAATAATTATATGTGTATACAATGCAAAAAAGCAAAATCTGACCAAGTATTTCAGTCTAGTTTTTAGAGTGAATATCTTAATACACCTGAAGTAAGACAAAGTTGACTAACAAGTAATATTTCATCAAGATATAGCAGCTTGTTTGAAGACAATAATTCCTTAATATTGATTGTAAAACAGTATTAGTTCCACTGGCAGATAATTACACTTATAACAATACATTTTCCCATGTTATGAGTTAATCAGTTGAACTAGTACCTTTTCATTAATATTAAAAGTTTATTCACTTAAAACAAGCTCCAATATCTGGCTGAAAAGCTATTTTGAGCATCCTCAGTGTGTTGCCAAGTTTGTTTTGTCTTATTTGAAGTGTACTAAGATATTTCCATTAGAAACCAGACCATGAATAGTTGGTGAGATTTTGTGTTTTTACAGTGTATGTAAGATGAAAATCAATAGTGTACTTTAAATCATTTTTACTTCATTTGCATTTTTTATGATATTATTTATCTTTGATCTGCTGTAATTACTTCTATTACACACTTTTATTTTTGATAAACAATTTTTGTAACGCTGTTTACTTATTGTCTGTTATAATCAGGAATTTATCCATAAATTCCTGATTTACTATTAAATCAGGAATTTATTTCTGAGTATAACAGGCTAGCTCCTTCATACACATGGTCTTGCTCTGACGTTTCGCTCTATTCTAATGAAACATATTCACTGTTTCCATTTCTCAAAAAAAACAAAAACAATAAATAACTAAAACTGGTCTAGCTCCAGTGTGTCCTGGTCAAGACTGTGTAGACATTAAACGTCTTGGCTTGATATTGTCTGAAGATAAACAAATCCAGAAGTGGATTTTAAAGTATTTCTGAAAGGAATCTGGAACAGACTATGGGTTTATGAAAAGATAAAAGCAATGAAATGTTCGCCAAACAAATGTGTTCAGTACTAAAAAGAGGGGGAAATATGTTTCTACTGAAGAATTAAACCAGGGATTTCTGCATACAAACTTTGGTCCTTTGTACTTTCCTGTGTATTGATCCAGTGAGACGTCTGCACGGCTATTAACTGTGAAACTATCTGACATAAAAGAGTGTGATGATTATTGGTAAATCTGCTTTGTTTTTCTCACACTTATTTTCCTGGTACTCATAAGAAATGTTGCAGCTGTTAATGAGGTAAATTTGGAGCAAATTCAGCACTGGCAGCGGAGTTTGTAGGAATATATTTATATGGTTGTGTTGCAACTAAAGGTTGTAGCAACATGTCCAGTACTATAACAGAAGCTGCCCAGTTTCATAAATGGTGGCTGATCTAATGCTTCTCATTAGATCAGCCAGTTTTTCTACCACAGCTAATACTTTATGGAAACTGAGTTGGACTTTTAGGTTTGTGGTTGCTAAGAAACTTCTCACTTCTGTTTATCCAACTATTTTTTTTTTAAAGTGGTTTATGAAATTACTTTTGAGTGTGCATAATTAAACCGAACTTCCAACCAAACATATATATCAGTGAAACGGAAGGTTCATTTCATCCTTGTATCTCTTTGTTTTTTTTTATGGCAGAATACAAACCGGAAAAGATTTGCCTAAAAGCACGTCTCTTTTCGAAGGCCTGTCATTCCTGTGGTATTCAGGGACTTTCAGTGTTTACTGAGACATTAATAGGTTCTCTGGTGTATCTCTTCTCTTCCTGCTATACCATATTGTAGAGTAAAGACAGGAACATGTTAAGTTCTAGTTATTCAATGTATTTCAGGTTGTTGCACTGGTGTTCACCAGGGTTATGTGCTTGGGTAGATACTTTTCTTCATAGACTTTACACAGACGTGGGCAAGGTACCAAAAAATGCACTTAAGTGAGCATAGCACAACTTCAACATATTTTTACTCAAGTAAAAGTAAAAAGTAGCCATCCAAGAAATTACTCAAGTAAGAGTAAAAAAGTATTTGGTAAAAAACTGATCAAATTATCAATCATTTAGTATTTAAACATTACATAATCAGATGGACTACAATGTACAGTTAAATGGAAATTTTGGTATTTTAAGGACCAAAATTACAATAATTCATATAATCACTTTGAATTGCCTTGTTGCTGAAAATGTGCTATATAAATTAAATTACCTTACCTGACCTTACCTTTAGCAACAAAAAATAAAATCAGGAAAAAGAAAATATTTCCAAATCAGTTTCTTTCAGGTGTGTTTTCTGAGTCTGGTGCATTTTTGGTTTAAACATGTTTGTTTTTCACTCAGGAGTTGAGAATCCAGAAATTTTACTTAAGTAAAAACAGTGATACTTCATAATAATATTACTCAAATAAAAGTTAAAAAAAAAATACAGTGTACTCCTAAAAGTATATTTTTTCAAAAAAGTTACTCAAGCAAACGTAGTTGAGTAAATGTATCTAGTTACTACCAACTCTGACTTTAAAAAAAGAGTCTTAAATATATAAAAATGTGGAAAGTTTCTGTTTTTCAAGGTTCATTGTGTTTGTTTCCAGCACAGTAAGGCTGATGAAAACAGGAACAGAGTTTTAATTTTTCCTTCCTCTTAATGACCAAGCTCCTGCATTGTTTACGGATCTTACTGGCCATTTGGTTCTAGAGTTTATAGGTCTATGCACAATCTGGAGATTCCATAAGCCATTAGAGAGCCTTTAGTTTGCAGCCTCCTCTCTCGTAGAACCAGATCCCTGTAGGGTTAGGGAGGGGCACATTCTCCCTACTTTAAGGAATAAGACCATGCCTTAGTTGTGCTGCTATAGGTCCAGTCCTTTGCAGACCCACCCATGAATCCGCCTTCTCCCAACCTCTTTTTCTTTTCTTTTTTTCTCTCTGCTGTGACTTTCTTACTTTCTCTCTTAGCTTTCTTTTGCAGTTGCAAACTTTGTAGCTTGTGTATTTTATGCTCCAAGTTCTCATTGTCATGTTGCATTAACAGCTTAGAACCAGTAAAGTTGCTACATTGACACTTGCTTCACTAAATCTTTGGTCATCCATTAGATTCAGATCCATCAAACACAAATGAAGGCCATTTGGGGGACAGAAGAGGAAACAAAATCACAGGAACGTGTTTATTTCACTTTCCAAATCTGAATTAATCCCCTACAAGAATTTGCTTTGGTCCTTTTTTTCCTTTACTGTTGTAATTAGTCACTGAGTCACTGACCTTTCCCTCAATTAACGGCTTTGGTTTTATAAAGTCAGCTGGGTTTAAAAAAAACAACTTGTCAGGTCGGAAAGTGGACTCTAACTCTATTTAAGGTTGGGGAAACTTATTTATTTCCAAAAAGGAACACCGTGCTTCTTTGGCAAATGGATTTGGAGGACACGCATAATTATTTTTTGTAGAACCATTTCAGACAAAAGTATGTGTTTCCTCTGTTTCTCACAGCTGATTTGGTCTGGAGAGGCTTCAATTCATCTTTAACTGTGGCTAAATTTGCCACCATGTTTGTGGAGCTGAAACCTGCTCCTTATGTTACAAGCATGCACAGGTGCTTTAGTTATTTTACCAGATCAGCAACTTGTTACGCGCATTAGCTAGTGCCCATTATGTTACCCAAAATGAAATCTTTTCCACAAACTCACAGAGGAATCTCCTGAACCATCTTTAGCTTCCACTCTCCAACAGACTGGACTCTTCACAGCATCCTGCAGGCTGCCACAGCCTCATGGTGCCCTCACATACCTGTTGGGTCTAACATTAGTCTGTTATTACATCAGGGCACCTTACATACCAAGCAACTACACAGTACAACCCCCAAAACTGAAAAATGTCTTTCAAGAGCTGCTGATTTTATTTATTAAATTCATCTTTGTCTGCTGACTGAACTCAATATTTTCTCTAAATTGCCTGTAAACTACCTGTTGCCCTCATGTTTCCTATTGTACAAGTTCACACTAGTTAAGAAACAAACTATTTGTATTCGTGGAAGGTTTAGGTTTAAACTAATCTTTTAATTTTACAAAACATGTTTCTAGATAGTGAAAATTATATTAATATTTAAAAATGATCCAGCCAGAGTCCTGACTTGAATCTGATTGAGAAACTATGGGAGCTAAGGATTGGGGTCATGGTAGGGAGGCTTTCCGACCTCAAAGACAGAGGTCATCACTAAAGATAAAGCATAAAAACATCAATGGAAACATGGAGAAATCTGTTCAGCGAATAGAAGAAGAGTCACCAAAGAGTTTGTTGAAAAGGGTTCCAATTTCACCTATAAAATGAAAATATATATTTTTTAAAAATCCTAAAAGATGTCCCTTTGGATGGTTTTAATATCTTTTGAGAAACCTGCTTCATCAACTTAAAAAAAAAACACCAACTCCTTTGTTTACTTATATATATGAATGAATCACATTTTTCCCATTGTTTCATTTAAGGTTCATTCAGAAGAGGAGGAATAGCTGAAATCAGAGCAGAGAGCACACAGGGGGAGAGGGTTCAGTGTGTGTGTGTGTGTAGGTGTGTGTGTGTGTGTGTGTGCCTGTGTGTGTATGTGTGTGTGTGTCTGAGCAGGAGAGAAAAAGAGAGAGAGGGAGAGAGAGAGAGAGAGAGAGAGAGAGAGAGATGGGGAGTCTGACCGACTGACCTACAGTCTAATTATGTATCATTATCAGGAGACACAAACTGATCTAAATTACTGCAACAGCTCCCATTCACATAGATGGATTACAAAGAGCAGGCCAACACACACATACACACACGCACACACACACACGCACACATAATGTGGCCCCCATTCAACACTTAAACAAATATAAATCATATGCCTTCTTCACAGAGAATTCCTGCGACCCCCAATCGTTCCTGCCGCTTTGCTCCCACACAAATCAGGAGGAATGCATCCAGGTCCACAAACCTTCAATAATCTTGATGAATCATGCAAACATAAAGTTCAGCCATGTTTAGCTAACAATACATTTGCCATGGTGCATACCCTTTACCTGTTTTAATGTTTTTATCAGAGAAATACACAATATACAAATATTGTAGGTAATATTATTACCTATTATCTCATGTATTTCCATTTTTAAATATGGTATTATTCTGAGAAACCATCAAGAAAAATTTGGTTGCTTCTCCTTTAAACCCAGAATTATCCAGACCCATAAAATGTGCAGTCAGGCCAACAAACAAATGCTTTCAAATTCCAGCTGACCCAAGAATAGAAACAAAGCACACTTATTAAAAAAATGATGAAACTCTCACAGAAATGTAGCTGGAAGGAAACACATTGACCTGATTAACCTCTGTATAAAAATGCAACACATAAATATTTGATTATTTTGAAAATGGCTGTGCAAACAAGTAAGGAGCTGAAAAATTGACATTTCTTGAAAATATAATTTATAACGCATTTTGTTGTTTTTTACGCTCATTGTTCAAAGGTAGAAAGCAAAGCAAATCCCATGAGACCCAATCTTTCTAATTTTGAAATAATTTTGATTACATGATTTACTGTAGTGTTGATGTTGCTCACCAGACTAAGAATTAATCTGTGTCAAATTATGCAATTCAGTTCAGTTCAATGCAATTCAGTTCAGGACCAGTTACATAGAATCCAGTTGATAAAATTACAGTACGGTGCAGTTTGATTCGATGATCCATACCTGGTTTTGTAAAACCAAAGAAGTTGCCTTCCTAACTTTTGCTATCTAAAGGTTAATGTCAAATTTAAGAACGGTTATAATTTACCTGGATTTTATGTTTCTGGGGGGGAAATGTGGCTCCTGAACTTTGAAGTGAAGGGACCGAGTGGATCGGGGGCTTTCTGTGGTATTGTTAACGTCTCCTTACGTTTGTAGCAATGTAGATCAGATATTGCTCTGACCTATCA
Organism: Alfaro cultratus; assembly: GCA_903066825.1. Taxonomy (NCBI): domain Eukaryota; kingdom Metazoa; phylum Chordata; class Actinopteri; order Cyprinodontiformes; family Poeciliidae; genus Alfaro; species Alfaro cultratus. Next base: position 43,124 of record CAEFZX010031664.1, read on the forward strand.
AACGCCTGCAATAAAACATTTCTGCTGTGCACCAGGCCACTTTTTCAGGAGCAGGAAGTCTGCCCTCAGCATTTGAAGGATTGTGTGCTGTGCTTTTTCTCAGCCTGGTGTTGCACCTATGAGGTTCTGCTCTGACTACGCATCGGCACCGTAAGCATCCACTGAAGAGAATGTCTGCTGAATTAGTAAAGGTGCATCCATCCATCCATCCATCCATCCATCCATCCAGAGATGCAGTGGTTGGCAGAGCCAGTGCTGAAGTATAATGATCTACTGTTCTGACAGCGCATGAAAACTCGGGTTAAACGTCTCCAATTTTTCATGAGGCTTCTCCTTTGCTGTACATTCAGATAAATAAAGCAAATTAATGCCGGTAAATGGGTGAATATTTATTTATTTATTTATTTAGTTATTTAGTTACGTCTAATAGAAAGTTTTTCCAGTTGCATCATTATTTCATCTCAACATTTTTGTGAATATTAATCATTTTCCCCAAATGTTAAAGAATTTTTTTCCTAAATGTAGCTAATTCATGTTTCTCGTTTTCTTTTATTTCCAGATTTTTTATATTGCTTGTGTACTTTTAAAATCTAAAGAAAGACTTGTTATGTCTAGTAAGTTTGTTTCAGATGTGAAGCTTATGCCTGGTGCTGTTAGGTCCACTTTGCAGTCAGCTGACACACAACCCTGCTTGTCCAACCTTTTGATTTAAAAGCTTTTAGATTCCAAAATAACCCAAAACTTGTATGCTGATGAGTATTTTAATCTTTTTTTATATATAGAACCGTAAAATATAAGATTTATTAGGATTTTTCGTGGGATATTTTTGCTGTATAAATACCAAGAAAACTTCTCAGAAGTTGGCAACTTGTTGCTCTTAGTTCCATGAACTTGAATACATATTTGAAATAATAATAATAATAATAATAATAATAATAATAATAATAATAATAATAATAATAATAATAATAATAATAATAATGTTACTTTTATGAGTAGTTTTTACATCTTCGTGAGTAATTTTATTTTGAAGTAAAGCTATTCTTATTTGTCGCCCAGTAATAATTTAAAAAAATTTAAAAATAATCCAAAAATGCACCAGATAAAGACATTTAATGTTAAATTAAGACTTCTTGTTTGCACACAAATTGAATTGTTATATTGATATTTTCTCTTCTGTGTCTTATTAAGCTCAATAGCTAATATATCAATATTGTCACTGGATCTACTTTTCCCTGTTGTAACTTAGAAATTTCATACTGTAAGCAAATACTTACAGTATTTAAATCCAATATTTAATATTTCACAACATTCAATCTTTTATGTTGTGAAAAAATTCAAGTTGAAAATATGTTTCTTCTGCCATAATTTATTGTTTTAAAATTACGTAATCTATTTGTGTTAACTTAAAAATATATATTTTTGTTTTTAAAATATCAAACTTCGCACTTCCTATTATAATGTTTTCTCTCTGATTACAAAGTTTTCACAAATTTATTCAGATGTTTAGATCAGATTGTCCTTGAGAAATCTTTTGACCAAGTTTTAAACTTTTACTTGAATAATTTTTATGACTGATACATTTTATTTTAACTTGATTTAAATTTGCTGAAGTGATGCTATTCTTACTTGAATGCAACTTTTGGCTGCTCTGCCCTCCTCTGCTCTCCTCTCACTGAAACATTTAGTAACTGATGCATTTTACAGCAAAATAGGCTCAACGGCCAGAGGTCAACAGAACCTGCAGGGGTTCAGAGATAAATCTGGCAGTGCCCTGCAGAAAAACAGCACTTTGCCTGAAGCTACGCACGTTTCTGCATCAACAGCACCAGCCAGAGGTTGAGCAATGGCACTGATACACCCCAACTGTACCAGCCTGGGGAAAATATTGGCTTTTTTCAAACTCACTTTCACCCAGCAGTCGTTTCTTCTGGATGAAGGTTGATCTCAACGTTTTCATTTATTCTAGGGTATTTTATTTAAATCTGTGTGCATACTTTTAAGAAACTTGAATAGTGTTATTTTGTATTTAATAATAATAATTTGCTGTTATTGAACTGTTATACGTTTTGGTAAGCTTGTGCTGTTTTATAAGTTAGAGTTAAGGTGAGTTGAATGGCTTATTTGCTGGTGTTTCCCGTGATCAACAATGTTGTGTTCATTTAATATGTAGGATTATCTTAATTTATTAAACTTTTTTTTTTAATAATAACGTTCAATGACTAGAAAACCAACCCAAAAAAAGCGTGTAAGTACGTTGGGACAAAAAAACAGACAAACGTGAATATTCTGCTTTTTACTCCGCAGCTTAGAATAAAATCTAGAGGAAGGCGAATAAAGAGACGTTGCGTGTTTCCAGGCGTCCTGCGGACCGAGACGAACCGGGTCAGCCACAGGACGAGCGCAACCCAGAAGATTCAACTATTTCATTATTTTGTTTTTGTGGACCGAAAAAGAACATCCAAACCGCACATTGTAACAAACCTGTTACATTCTCATACTTACTTTGTGTCTCTGTTGCGTTTTACTGTGTAAATTTGGTTTTTCCTCATAAAAAATGTCACTCTATGTTACGGGTCAGAAGGTTAACTAAGATTTCTTACATGTAATAATAATAATTAAAAAAATTAATACATAATAAAATAATTGTAATAATTTATATTTTATTGCAGGCGTTGTCTGCTGTTATTTAATCAACACTTTAAATTATTTAATTGAAAGACATTACCTAACAACAGCAGAAATTATTGTACTTTTACTGGGGGAGGGGGGGTCATTTCTACTGCTTTACCTTAAAGGAAATCAAATAAAAAATACCTAAGTGATCATAAACCTATGGAAAACTATTTGGTAAACCCAAATGGCGCAGTGATATATTATTAGTTGTAAATATTCGACAGGAGTAAGTTAATCAAAAGATGGTCATTAATAAAATTAGTCAAATAAATCAGAATAAAATTTAAATTCGGTGCCAAAATGGCTGATATTAGTTGTCGGACTAAATTGTTTTGAGTTCTTTATCTCAGTCCGGTTTAATCTGTAAATCATCTTGGTGCGACGCATCACCAGCGAGACTTTCATCTTTTATTATCATTGATAAAAATGTAGCCGGTTCCCCGACACCATGAGAGCAGTCTTAAGCAAATCACAAATCTCAAACTCACACCACTTATTTAGGTATTTTTTAAATCCATACAGTCTATTTTAGTCTATATCTATTGAAGGAAAACATCTTTCAGCCAATTCACAAACTCTTTGCTTCAGCTGAAATATTAAACTCATTAAGAAGAATCTAAATAGATAAATGAAACACTTCCTCGTGAACTTCATGTCTTGGAGCAAATGCATTCATTTTTATCAATCACAGCCTCATTTTTGATTCAGCAGATTCTGCCGCGTGAGTAAACGCTGGCTGACGGGCGCGCGGTTGTGCGCATGTGCCAGCAGGCCTACTTAGCAGGCCTACTGACATTAAAGACAAGTGGGTTATACAGAGCCTGGAAATGGGGCCCGATGAGGGGGGTGAGTCCGCCAGTGGTTCATGGAGCCGAGAGCCAGCCCCACCACCTCTCTCTCTCTCTCTCTCTCTCTCTCTCTCTCTCTCTCTCTCTCTCTCTCTCTCATCTAGGCAGGCGGACTCTACGGTCAGTCAGTCTCTGAGGGGTGACCCAGGATCTGCCCAGCCTTCTCCCTCCTGGCTGACAGCTGACAGCTGACTGACGGAAATGAGCCGCAGAGGAGAACAGGAGGAAGAGCCGAAGTGTGTTTTCCTGTGAAAAGGGGAGGAAAGGGTTTGTGGTATTGCTTCGCGGAGAGGAGAAGACGAAGAAGAACGATGTCCTAACTAGGGAAGCAGTTTCAGCAGCAGAGAGCGGCCTACAGGCCCGGTGAGTGTTGCAGGAAGACCGAGAGTGTGAGCGGGGGGTTATTCCCTGCTGGGAATATTATCCAGGATGCAAACATTTGCACGGAGGGAATATTAAACTTCACGTTCCCTCTGCAGCATCTCTCGGGCCTCTTCGTGTGTGTGTGTGTGTGTGTGTGTGTGTGTGTGTGTGTGTGTGTGTGTGTGTGTGTGTGTGTGTGTGTGTGTGTG
>CAEFZX010031665.1:0-30729 GCA_903066825.1 Alfaro cultratus
AACAAGCTACCAGCAACAAGCTACCAGCAACAAGCTACCAGCTACCAGTAACAAGCTACCAGCAACAAGCTACCAGCAACAAGCAACCAGCAACAAGCTACCAGCAACAAGCTACCAGCAACAAGCTACCAGCAACAAGCTACCAGCAACAAGCTACCAGCTACCAGTAACAAGCTACCAGCAACAAGCTACCAGCTACCAGCAACAAGCTACCAGCAACAAGCTACCAGCTACCAGCAACAAGCTACCAGCTACCAGCAACAAGCAACCAGCAACAAGCTACCAGCTACCAGTAACAAGCTACCAGCAACAAGCAACCAGCAACAAGCTACCAGCAACAAGCTACCAGCAACCAGCTACCAGCTACCAGCTACTAGCTACCAGCCCAGTCTGCCTGTTTCCTCTGTTTCTGTCTGTCCAGGGGAAAAATCCAGGAATCCAAAAACCAACAGATGTGACATTTTTCTGAAGGTCACTTTGCAATCCTTCTTCACAGCTACAAGGACTCTGATTACGTGACTGATGAGGTGTTGAATTTTATTGGCTGGAAGCAAGAAAGTAAAAAATAAAGTCCAATACTGTATAAGAAGCATTTTCCAGTTTACACTGAAGTCTGTTAGAGTTACAGGTCCTGAGAACCACAGAGTTACTAAAGGTTCTCATCAGGATCAGAGCCCTTAAAAGGTTTGAGGTTTTCAAAACATCAATCAATCAATCAATCAATCAATCAATCAATCAATCAATCAATCAATCAATCAATCAATCAATCAATCAATCAAATTTTATTTGTATTGCACATTTCAGCAGCAAAGCATTTCAAAGTGCTTTACATCATAACAAAACAAAAACACAAAGTCCTGCAACATAGAATCAACAATCAAAACATGAGATTAAGTCAAGAGCCATCATTAAATTCGGAATTGATTTGGTGGGATTTTAGTCCAGATTTAAAGGAAGTCAGTGTTTCAGCTGTTTTACAGTTTTATGGAAGTTTGTTCCAGATTTGTGGTGAATAGAAGCTGAATCTGAGGTCCTGACAAAGTGTAAGGTCAAGTGATTTAAGGGACATTAAGCAGTTTGAGGATCTGCTAAGGTTTGAGGTTCTTTAAAGGTTTGACATCCAACAAAGGCTTAAGTTCAGTTTTAAAGTGAAAAGTGTCTTCAAATAGTTGGAGGATCTTTAAGTTTAAGTTGCTCCAACGAACGTAGATCTCCAAAGGTTTGAGGTTCTTTAATGGTGCCATTAAACCTCAAACCAGGTTTTAGGTTTTTCTTTATTGCAACATTTATTTCTTAGGATCCTTCACTGAACTTCACTCCAGATGTTACATCCAGATGTTACATCCAGACGTTACATCCAGATGTTAGATCCAGATGTTACATCCAGACGTTACATCCAGATGTTAGATCCAGATGTTAGATCCAGACGTTACATCCAGACGTTAGATCCAGACGTTAGATCCAGATGTTAGATCCAGACGTTAGATCCAGACGTTACATCCAGATGTTAGATCCAGATGTTGCATCCAGACGTTGCATCCAGATGTTACATCCAGACGTTACATCCAGACGTTACATCCAGATGTTACATCCAGATGTTACATCCAGATGTTACATCCAGATGTTACATCCAGATGTTACATCCAGATGTTAGATCCAGACACTCCAACAGACGCCTACCTTGAAGTCGTATGTGGCGTCCGGGTTCTCGTCGCAGGCGATGACCTCCGGGGCCATCCAGTACGGCGTCCCGATGAACGTGTTCCTCCGCCCCACCGTCCGGTCCAGCTGGGCGCTCACACCAAAGTCCACTGTGGAAACACAGAGAGTCCTGAAGGAGGCGCAGACCAGGCGCCACCGTCACACCCTTCAGCTGTGGGTCCAGTTTCTCACCCAGCTTAACCTCTGCGTTCTCTGTCAGCAGCACGTTCTGCCCCTTTATGTCTCTGTGGATGACTTTGTGCTGGTGGAGGTGGGTTAATCCCTGGACAAGGATGCAGAGCAACACTGTTATTCTCTGCTTAAAGTTATAGAGAACCTGGCGCTGCTCAGGGAACCAGGTTGGGTTTCCTCTGGTTTCTGTTTCAGACCAGTGACGTTCTCACCCTCAGGATCTCCCTGCAGATGTAGGCGATCCACTCCTCCTTCAGGGAGTTCCCTTTGGTGTTTTTGATCAGGTCCGTCACCGATCCGGCTCCGCAGAACTCCATCACCAGCTGTCAGGGAACAAAAACACCTCACACACTGCAGACAGACCAAAGCTAAAACAATCCGTAACATTTAACCGGTTTATGAAAACAAACTCCCACCCAGAGCTGGTCGTCCATCCCTGGAGGATTCTTCTTGACGAAGGCGCCATAATAGGTCGCAATGTTCCTGTGGTGACTGTACTTCTTCAGCATGTTAATCTCAGCTTTAATCTCCTCTTCCTCATCCTGGAGAGTGGAAACAAGCAAATATAAAGACTCAGTTCCAGGGTTTTTTAAAGCGCTGCAGGATTAGCATGCTGGGTGTGACACGTACTCCGGTGACGTCCATGACCTTGATGGCAGCAAGCTGGCCTGTTTTGACATGGCGACCCTGAAAAAAACAAGATAGAGGAAGAAAACAGGGACAAAGTAAATGAAACTTTCAGTTATTTTTAATATTTCTGCTCTCAGTGATCATCAGTGTGAATGTCTGGAAGTTTCTGCTGCCAAACCGGAAAGGAAATATTAAAACCCAGTAAAACTTTATTGTTTTTGGTTTATTTTTCTAAACAATAAAAACTCATTGAGGAGGTTCAGGAGATCCATCTTTTCACAGATTATCTGTCTCATAACAAACTGTCACAAAATGATGGCAGTTTTTTAATATATAAAAATAATTTATTTTTTAATAAAAGTTCAATTCTGCAGCTTTGACACATAACCTGTTCTGATCGGTTTATCACTCTTATGCTGATTTCAGTGTCACTGATAGATAACCTATCAATACCTCCTCTGTTAAATAAAAAACAGAAATTACATTTTATATTATTTAAGTCATTATGTTCCTGATTTTATGAATCTTTTTATCACATTTCTTGTGTTTTTAGTTGAGTTTCTGTGTCGTCTTCATGCTTCTCTGCCTTTGCGCCGCCAGAGCTCTGAATCATCACCCTCATCTCTCCTTCTCCAGCTGAACCAACCGGAGCGTCGCAGGCTGGATTAGGACCAGAACTTCCCCCGAAAAGCAGCAGCGAAAACAGAGCAAATCATGGATGAAGAGACTCAGCTGTGCAGCTTTAACATGAACGCGTCACAAAGGCCAAACGTACAGAAATACATCCACTCATAACTCGCTTTCAATGAGGCAAAACATTCACTTTCTCATCTCCGTCTGACGTTTTTTAATATCATATAGCTGAGATCATTTGTGAAAATATTCCCAGGATGTTTATGTTGCTAACTGAGAACAACAGTTTAATCAAATCTAATATTTGTTCAAATTCACAACAAATCTGAAGGAAGTAAAAAATCAGAGGTGAAATGAAGAAATGGACGACATCCTTCAATCGATCAGAGTCATGGAAATGTTATCGTCCATAACTCGGAGCAACGTCTTTCCTTCGAATGGAAAGGATCCCTGGTTCTTTCTGGGCAGAGCCACGGCTGAATGCTGAGATCTCGTTCCTTTTCCTGCCCATAGAAAGTTCACCTGGCTCAGTACGTCTGTGTTGAACAGCATCTCATAAAACTATTGCTGCCACTGACTTTGTAAACTCTTTGTGGTGTTTTTATTATAGAAAGTATCCCTAGCTTGTTGTTTTTCCAAAACTCATGGACAGAGTTGTTTAACTACACTCTTTGTTTTCTTTCCTATAGAAAGTAAACCTGCCTCAGTGCTTCTCTGTTTAGCCGTGTCTCATCTTTGGATGAAACAATCAACAGAGGTTTTACTGCCTCTGGTTTTGAGTGGTGTTTGTGTTTTATTTCCTATAGAAAGTACCCATAGTACAGTGTTTATGTCTTTAGTTACTGGGATTTTTATTACATTTCAGTAAACTTTTTGTTTTTCTTTCCTATAGAAAGTATCTCTGGCTACAGTGTTTAGTTGTCCCTTCCCTGAATCATTGACTATAATTGATTTAAATTCACATAGAAAGTAATCCTGGCCTTGTCCTTTTTTCAAGTTGTTTCCTAAACTTGGTGAAACTTGTCTTCATTGCTTCCTCTCTGCATCCGATGGGATTAACAGGAAGCAGTTGAGTCGGTTCAGCATCAGAAAGCTGAAACGTTGAACCTGAGTGAGAGAGGAACAGGAAACCGAAGGAAACAGGGGGAGGGAGGAGAAGAGCCTCTCCGTCCTCCGAGGTGATTTGGGTCCCGTCAGAAACATTCAGCGTCTGATGCAACGCTGAGTAACCGAGACGCCGTGTGTGAGCTGACCCTGTGTGTGTGTGAGGCATCACGGCCTCCTCACACACACACACACACACACGCTGCCATCACTTTGCCTCCTTCGAAGCCTCCCCATTGGCTGGCCCGGCTGCCTGGCCTGTTGCTATGGTTACCGTGAGGAAACGGAGAGTGTGCGGCGAAGTGAATGAATTTCCACTTTCCGGGCCTCAGCAGCTGCGCTGATTCTGACTCCAGAGTCAGCGGGAGGAAGATGAGGGTTATCGCTGCTCTCCTGTCTTTAAAAACAGAACCGGTGATGAACAGGCAGCCGGTCCGGAACCAACGGGCCTACAGAACCAGAACCAGAACTAAACAACTGAAACGAAACGGAAAGAGCAAAATACAGACAAACCAGTAAATCCTGCAGGGAGCTGATGCCTCTAACATGAACACTATTAAATCCAGTCCAGCTGCCTAGTCAAAGTCCGGCTCGGTTTGTGGAGGTGTGAACGCTAATCAGAATCTGGTCGTCTCCAAACGTCGGTCTGGGTTCGGTTTGAATGGGAACAAATGTTTCTATGCAATGTTATAAATACATCCAGAGACACTGATTGTTTATTGATTAACTGATTAATAACTGGATGCAAAAGGTGATTAATTGGAGATTTTTACAGGTGAATCTAAAACTATGTTACTCTAGGAGTTCTGAGTAAAACATATTTCCAGACAAAGAAGTTTTTATTTTATCTTAAATGGAAACTTTTTAGATTTTCTGTAGTTTTGGTTTAATTGTTGCTCTGAGTTTGTTTCAGTTTGTAAACTCCAGTTAATCATTTGATTAGTAAATTAGTTGAAGATTATTTGAGTAATCGATTCATTATGATAAATCAGATTAACTGTTTTCTAAATGGAAACCATGAAAACATAGCAGATCATTGATAACAATATGTCATAATTGTACGATTTATTGTCTTTCAAAGAGAAAACTGATTAAACCCATAACCTCCTGGGCTGGTTGTGGATGTGGGAGGGATTTTCTGGGTGGGTGTGTGGAGCGGCTCCTCTGGCTGCAGGTTAAGTGTGAGAAACGCGGCTGTGACTGCAGGACAAATGGCAGCGATCCGCCGCGATGAAGCAATAAAAGGAGCGGAGATAACGGCGGCCAGATGAGAGGAAGCGATGATATCTCAGAGAGCCTCTTTGTTTTGCTATCGCTTTTCCCCCGACACACCGAACGGCCAGACTATCTCCCAGAGGTGACGCTCAGCTCCCAGTGTGCGTGTGTGTGTGTGTGTGTGTGTGTGTGTGTGTGTGTGTGTGTGTGTGTGTGCGTGTGTGTGTGGCGCAGATTAAGGCAAAGGAGAGAAGAGTGTCTGTATATATGCAGCGAGGGGCGATAAAGATAGAGCCGGGTGAGAACGGGGGGAGGTGGATGGTTCTGCTGCAGCCTGAGGCATGAAAACACACCTCAGGTCCCGGATCCAGGCGTGCCGCACATTCCTGACCCAGACACAAGCCCCGACACATGGAGGCGGATCGGATCGGATCAGCTTCGTGACAAGGAAAATACATCAGAGAAAACCGACCCGTACACTCTAAATTTAAATATATTGGTAGTAATATTTGACTTATCAAAATCAGGCGCTGCAGTGCAGTGCCTCGCCTCTGGGGGCGCTGTGTCACACAAAGTGAATGAAGCAGGCGGTTGTTGGCTGCTTGCTGCTGTTCTCTTATAGACATGTTGACATCATGTGCAGAAGGTCCCACAGAAAGCTGCTGGCTCACCTTGACTAGCATTGATGTTAGCTGTTAAGTTGTCAGCATAACGAGATAAAGCTTAAATGTACGGATGATATAAAATAAAAAGGGACTCAGTGCTTTGCTACTAAAAGCCAACATTACAACTACTATATAATAACATTAAGAAACAGTTTTAATTTAAAACCAGTGAGGGAGAGAGAAGTTAGTCAGTTATGCTAGCTTGACTATGAAAACCTTAACATGTAGATGTGCTGCGTAATTTTGTGTGTTTCTATTCACATTCATCAGTAGAGCAGGTGTTTAAATTAGCTACTCAACCACTGCAGTGTTAGATTAGCTAATTTAGCTAGTAGCAGCGGTAGCTAATCTACCTCATCGATCAGTTATTAATAATCGCTTAAACAACATCAAACCTGAAAACATAAAACTGCAACGATTGAATGTTATGTTCCTTGAGGTTTTTAATTGCTCTTCAATGGTTTTTCTGATTGTTTTTGTTTTTGTTTATTCCTGGAAATTCTGCGCACAAAGCTGGAAGGACAAAACTCTTCTTAAGGTTAAGGTTGTCAAAGTCGAGCTAGCATAACTGAACTACTTCCCTTCCTTTATTTTATTAAAACGTTTTCTTGACCTTGGTATCTAGTTGTCTTAGTGTTAATGCACTGCTTCCCTTTGTCTTTTATATATCAGCCCTACATTTAAGCTTTAGCAGGTTATGTTGACAACTTAAAAGCTAAAGCAAATGCTAGTCATCGTTAGCGAACAGCTTTTTGCAGGATCTTCCACTCATGACGTCACACTGCAATGCATATCACCAATATAATACTTTAATTATATAGAACTAACAGGCTACAGCCAGAAGAGTCAAAAGTTAAAGTTTTAATATTAGACAAAGACATTCTGAGTAAATCCAAAACCCAGTTTTTAAATTATGCTGACGCTCCACAGTCTGTCTAATATGTTTAATGAATGTTGACATATCGAGTCTTTCTGATAGGGGGCAGTGCTGAGCTCCTTATGACACAACAGGCCACAGATTTTCTTCTTCTACGCTTTGAAAAGACTGAAAACAAAAGAGAGGAAATACAGAATTACTCTCTCCTTTTGCTGCCAGATTTTTAAATATGAAAAGATGGTAAATGAACAAGGACATTTTTACAATAGAATAGAGAAGAAAAGGTGATTTTAATCTGAAAAGACTAAAGTAAACATTTAAATTTTAAGAAAAGAATGTGACCTTATATTAAATATTATTTTGTTTTATTGATGAATTGATTAAATCATAACTAAAAGCCCTGAAATATGATCTTGTAAACTGGATTTTGGGTTTGTAGAGCTGAGTATTGTTCCAGTCATGAACGTCTCTGCGTGTCGCTGCTTCACTCCGACGATCCGCCTGGAAACGAAGCGCCTCGTCTAAAAACACCAAACTGGCATTTCAGAAAGTTCAGCCCGGAATAGCAACGAAAGGCGTCGCCGTCAGCGGCCTGTTGTCGTTTTAAGAACCTGAAAAAGATGCGAGCTCATCAGAATATCAGCTGGAGCGTTACAGCGTCGCTGCAGACCGGCTTTAAAAATACATTTCTGCTGTTTCAATAAGATCTGGCAGAGGAGCAGCTTCCCTGTCCAGGTGAAACGTTTTGCATGACGTTCGCCGGGGAACAAAGATCAGCCTGTGATTAATGTTCTGCATTTCTGGGTTTGTCTCCAAACAGCAGCTCTCCGGTTCAGGCCTGGAGCAACATTTGCATGTTTTTACCTTTCAAATATCAGGAGGGTTTGCACTGTTTCTAAAATAAGGAACAAAGTTTGTAGCGGTTAAAAACTAACAGGCTTTTTAGGTTTTTCCGGGGGATCAATTCATATTTCTGTCGTCACTCACCGCGTTTCCATTTTCCTTTAAATTTCACAATTTGACATTTTTAGAATAAATTTGTTCAATTTTGAAAAAACTAGTTTTTCATTAAACGTTTTGGTTCTAGGATGCGGTGGGTTTATTTCACAGAACTGCAATGGAAACTTTTCTCATCACGAGTCACATGATCATGTTACTACTGGCGAAAACCACGAAGAAGACGACAGGAAGTAGAAAGAGGATGACGGCGTAGCGTGTTTCTTAACGACACGAATAAACTTCATTTCAACTGCATTTGTTATTTAGTGGAAATAAAAAAAACCAATTATTTCTTACATTATTATTGACAAAGTTTTGCTCATATTTGTAACAGAAACACAGCTACTACTTCCAAGGTAAATACAGTTATGTGGCTCATGTAGAAGTAACAGACTAGAGCCAGAAGAGTCAAAAGTTAAATGTTTCAGGTCATCAAACAAGTTTTAATATTAGACAAAGACGTCCTGAGTAAATCCAAAACCCAGTTTTTAAATTATGATTTCAAGTATTCAGGGAAATTATAATTTCTCCCTATATTAAATTATAAAGGAACTGCAATAAAATAAAGTTTTTGGACAGGTGAGTTAAGTTTGAGTCACACCAGACATGATTACTGATTACATGACGTTAGACATGTAGAAGTGAGAAATCACTAAACCAGAACCTGCCTGACAACACGAAGCAGGCTGAGAGGATAATTAGTGAAAGTTCATAAATCACAAACTAGATTTTAAATATTCTGGTTTTAGTGTTGAATAATCTAGTCCAAGAGTTTAAACGTTGAAGTTTTTAAACGAGAGCTAATTAACGAGGCTCAAGGTGGAAATTAGCCGTTAGCCGACTCTGAAGCTAACATTAGCTCTGTATAATCCAGCAAGTTTATGGCTGATGTCATGTTGGATTACAGTAAACATGTAAAGTCATGTTGCTTACAGATATTATATGCCAATCGTTTTGATAAAGAAAAGAAAAGTACAAGTCGTGGGTTAGCCCAGGCATGCTAGCTGTTAGCCTCTCCAGAGCTAACGTCAGTAGTTCCCTATTTACTGTAATGTAAGTACAGTAAGTAGTTCATAGTTTAGCTAAATGTTGGATGAAACAAACCATGTAGTTTAATCTATTAAATTGTTTTCTCACAGAGGAGATATTCAGGTGAACCAGCAGCAAATCTAAAACCTTAAACGTTAAATAAATAAAAACCTAAAACTGTATCAAGTTGGAGCAGGAATCAGCAGGAAACTTCAGCTGAAGAGTCCAGAACTTTGTTGGTACTTGTGTCTGGAAGCGAATGATTAATGAGTCTTTGAAATACAGGCAGTGATTTAAAAATACTTCACAGATGAATCACACTCTGCTTTCTGTAGTCGGTTTAATTTTCTCAGTTTGCATCAGGATTGTTTCATTCCAGGTACCATCGGTTCCCAGAAATCTGCCTGAACTCACCTCTGAGGCGGATTCCCTGACAGCCTTACAGGTTCTGGTTGCATAATTGGTCGAAAGCAGAAACTTTCAGTGCGACACGACTCAAACAGCTCACATCTTTTAACAGTTTCTCCAGGCGGAAGCTAATAATGTTGTGATCGTTCACAGAAACTTAATCCCAACTGTTGTGTGAACCTGTCGTCTCCAGAAGGTCCAGAAATTAATAAAACATCCTGAAATCAGTCCAGAGCGCAAAGCGGCCTTCATCTCAGCTTTTCTGCACGACTCAAACCTCCAGACCTCAAAAACAAACCAGAAACGACTATCAGGGATTTTACTTCCCTGGTGTCTCGTCATGCCGTTTCTGCAGCGAGACGCTGAAGGTCAGATAATCCGTCAGCCGTTGAGTTAGAGGCAGCTTTAAAGGGAAGCTGTTTTACTACGTATCTATTCTTAGAAGAGGAAATAGATCATCTTCAGATGGATCAAAGCGCTTGAGAAATGATCTTAATTGGACCAAATGGAGCAGACAGGAGTCCTTTCTGCTGCTGAGGAGACGGATTCTCCAACAATGTAACGATGACGAGTCAGCAGCAATTAATTCAACAAGAGAAACCGACGGCTGACGTCACGCTGCGAACTGCAGGAACTACTCCTTTAAATGAAGAGAAGATACGACGCATTTCTCTGGTTTCTTTGAATAAAACATTTTTTACTAAACTATCATTTTAAAATCTACTGATTCAGAAAAATAATCAGTCTGATTTGGATGTAATTTGGTTCTTATGCAGATCAGAGATCGGTTTGTAAATGTGTTTCCACGCCTCATAGTACGATAGATTTGGTTTGATTGATGAGTAACATGTTCCCCTCCTGGCCTGTGGGGGCGCTGCACTAAAAACCACTGGAAGAAATTACATAAAAACCTCTAAAGAAGACACTGAGTGCAACTTCCTTCCTCACCAAAAGGAAACAAAAATGAAGAGGCGTCAGATTTTAGCGGTTGGAGGATTTCTCTCTTGACTACGAGCCATTTCTCCTGCTAGTGCTAAGCTAGCAGGTTTGTTTTGGTTGTATTTACCCAGAATGCCTTGCACTGTCGTCCACTTCCTGCTTTTGGAGCGGTCTCTGGTCTGACTGGCGTTCACATATGCATTAGAACCACAGAAGGAGGTTTATAGTTTTGGTTGATTATGAATTCACACCTCCACAAACCGAAACAGACTTTGACTAGACAAACGGACAAGAGTTGGATTAAAACAGACCAACCAGGGCTGGTGTGAATGAAACCTACTATTATTTAGACGCTCTTTTAGAAACGAGTCTGTGACGTCACTCTGCATGCCATGCAAATACACGACACGACGTCCTGATCTCCTGCAAACTGACAGAGTTTCACTGAAACCCGTCAGACTCTATGAAGTCTGACAGGTTTAGCTTTAGCTAACCTGGTTAGCTAAAGCAGGTAAATCATCCTGCTTTAGCTAACCGCTGGAGAAACAGGAGATGTTTGTTTCAGGAAGAAAAACTTCCTGTAGATCAGATGAAAACATGAACTTTACTGTAGTTCATGTGGGTAAATGTGGTCCAGTAAAGTTATTTCTATCAGTGAGTTTATGCTATTACTAAAGTTGGGTTTAAATTGTAATTAGAGTTAACTAGAATGAAATGGGCTAAAGAAATATGTTTACTTTTTTGTACAGTGTTTGATTAGAGAGATGTTTTTAACTGGTAAAAACAAAACCCGTATATTACGGTTCTGTTGCAAACTGTGGAACATAAATATCCCGGACAAGCCCCCAAGTCCAAAGAGTTAAGGGCTCAAATTAAAATGTTTAGGTTTATTTTGGGGAAGTAATTTGTTCCGTCGTCTCTTTTTCTTCCATCTCTCAGCGTCATAAATGACAAAGAAATGAATTTTCTCTCTCCCTCTGTGTTTACGTCACGCTTCACTTCTTCATCTCAGATTTTTATCAGGATGTTTTGATCGTTTAGTTTTGTATTTTCTGAACCTAGTTTGTTATCTTGTTGATTTTATTGTCCCGGTTTTGGTTTTTGCTGCCCACACATACCTGGTCTAGTTTCTGATTTCAACATCTGCATTCCTTGGATTATTTCTGAGTATCCTGCAGTTCGCCTCCAGTCAGGACCGGTTTCTTTTTTTTAAGCTCACCGTTTCACCGTTTCACCGTTTCACCGTTTCATTCAACTGCCTCTGCAAACTGCACAGGAAATGATCTGTTGGATCCATTTATGTTGTGTTTTTAGTTTTTGAGGAATTGATTGGTTAGTTTTCTGAACAGTAGTTCTAATCACATTTTGTTAATCTGACTTGTCAAATCCAAGTGACTTTATCTTTAGATGTAGATTATTTGCTGAGTAAGAACTATAAAAATGTGATAAAACTGCAGTGATTTCAACAGATGTGGAAACAGATTCACCATTTAATAACCAATCCACCAATAACCATCTCAGTTTATGGTTAAATCATTGTAACAACATATTATCTTCCTTATTAAATCTAAAGGAAGAACCACAGCTGAGTTTATGATGCTATAATGAGTCTTGAAGCTCTTAAATGAAGCTTGTTTGACCAGAGTAGAGAAGAAAACAGCCTTGACCCAGTTAGCAGATCTCTGTTGCAAACATCGCTGCACTCGCTTTCATTTGATGCCGTTCTGGACAAACAGGCGAGTGAAACGAGGCGACATGTAGCAATTTAGAGAAACATTCTTACATGGAGCCCACGACGTTTTGTCCTAATCTCACATTTCCACAATGAAAGAGTATCGAACACCAAAATAAAACCTTTTCCTCTGGTGTTTTGATGGAGCTGATTACCTACATAACATTAAATAAGAGTCTGTAATAGAAGTCGTGTATTTTATAAATCCAGGGCGTCTATAATTTGTTTGCATTCACCTCAGGAGGTATTTAATTGCCCCTATGATTGCATTCACAACTGGCCACTTATAATCTCTATTTAATTTAAATGTGGCCTACTGTGCTTCCTTGATCAGGTATAGATCCGTCTATGGCCTACATAAAACATTTATTACAGTTTTTGCACAAAATTATTTTTAGATAATGACATTTAGTCCATTTTAGCTCCTTTCAGAATGAAAGTTTTCACTGCTGCTGCTGGCCACGCCCCCCCGACTCAACGTTTGCAGCCATTTTCACAGACGAGTGAAAAACAGATGAGTAACTATACAACCGCACATCTTTGAAAAGCAGAAATGGAGCCTCCAGTACAACCAACAAGAATGCAGTAAGTGGTTTCTGGATGCTAAGTCAGCAACAAGACACTGGTCTTGTTCAGCAGCCATTGTGCAGCACAAAGAGCCGTAAAACCAGCTGAGCAAACATGCTGGAGCTCCGCCTGGGTTGCTAGGTAATGGGCAGAATTCTACTGGGGTTGCTAGGTAACGGGGTGGTTGCTAGGCGATGCTACATTCCGGATGGTTTTTGAAAGGCAATTTTCCAGACACCAAAACAAAAAAACTGCATGAGTTCTTGTTAAATACTTGGGATGTTATTAGAAGCTCTAGAAAACCAAATGGAAGTGTAAAAATACGCAAAAATGTGAATTTCAAATGAAGACGAAAGATTACAGTTAAATTAAACTTACAAATCTACAAGAAAATCCTACTGCAAGCTTTCTATGTTTTAAGATTATAGCTAGAAAAACCCAATTTGGAGCCAAAATGTGATTTATGTAACAATTTTCATCCTAAGAAGGAAAAATTATGACATTCAATCATTTTGGTGTATATATATATATATATATATATATATATATATATATATATATATATATATACTGTATATATATCAGAGTATTTTTCAATTTCTAGGAAGAAATATGCTGAGAGAGATACAGCAATAATTAAACAATGATCAAAAATCTGCAGTTACCAAGGAGACCATAAGCTGGAAAGGTTAGAAATACCAACTAGATTTAATTTAAAAGGTCGATATGTTGCAGCTGATCAAACAGGTTGTAGAAACATTATTGGCTCCTGTAATTAATTCAAACTCCCACTGCAACCTGTGGTTAAGTGGAGAGCAGATCACCACATGATCAGAGGTTAAAACGCGTCACGTTGTTTCGTTTGTTTAGTTTACATGTCATATGCCAAATTCCTCACAAGGTTCACGCCGTGATTTCCTCTGAAATGCCCGTTTGTTCCTGTTTACTTTGGTTTCAGGAGGAACCCGACAGTAATTTGTTGGTTCCTTCTTCGCCCAGTGAGATCACCCTGGAAATTGCAGGTTGCATGAAAGAGTCACATATTGTGATATTTTCAGGAAGTAGAATCACAAAGGATCCCTCCCTGCGAACAAAAGGCCGTGGCGTCGCAACATCCCAACATTTGTCTCCAAATTAAAGCCTTTCAGGGGAATGTGAAGGAGATAAGAGGTCTTCTTTAACGGCAGGGCGGTCACAGATGAAAGGTTGCTCTTTACTTTAGTTCAGACCAATTAAAAACAAGGGATTTATCAGCAAATCCATCAGATTCATGAGAAAAGGCAAGACTTCCTCTTCATGCGGCGTAACGTCCTGATGGAGACCAGCTCAGGAAACGTACAGAGGAGAAGAAGAAGCTGCAACCACCAAGGAAACCTCAGTGGTTTCAGCACCAAGATTTTAACATCCTGATGTTCGTAACCTTGTGACGCGGTGATGGGAAATCCAGAGCTGGATTCCTGGAAGAGGAAGAGGAAGAAGAGGAAGAGGAAGAGGAAGAAGAGGAAGAGGAAGAAGAGGAAGAGGAAGAGGCTCCTGAAGGCGTTTTGATGCCTGATGGTCTCGTTCTCTCGGTTCAACTAGAGACCAAAACTGAAACATTTGTTAAAATTTCAGCAGCTGATCGTAACATAATGAAGGTTAAACTTAATAGGACAAGAAAATCTTTGTTTACAGAGATTCATTTTATTTGTTGTTTCTGTTCTTTTGTTTATTTATGTTGTATATTTGAAATGTCTCCCATTTCCAGAGTTCAATTTTCATTTGAATTTAATATTATAATATATAAAAATAACGTCTGGAATAATTTATGTTCCTGTAACATCAGTTATCATGTCGGGTCAAACTGTGACGTGATTCATACATCGATTGAGGGATGAATACGAAACAGGAGATTCAAAAAGCTCAGATAGATTCATAACCTTAAAAAAATATCTTTAATTTTAGTACGTTCTAGTATGATTTAGTTCCAGTTAGTTCTTTCCAATTTTTTGTTATTTTGTTAGCTTTAGTAACTATAATAGCCTCATTTATGTCCAGTTTCACCGTTTGGCTTCTTCTGGTGCAGAATTACGACGCAGTTCTCACGTCAACAATGTAAAAGTCGGGAAAAAAACGCGACACACAGTCGATTCAGTTCCACACATGGAGGTGGCATTAAAAATCAGAAATGTGCCGCTCAGACTGCCAAGAAAAACCAAAATGGACAAAAAAATCTGATTTGGTCGTATTTGCCCGCTGAGTGAACATAGCTTTTGTTGTTCAGCCTTCCTGTTATCTGCTAAAGTGGCGCTCTCTCTCTCTCTGAATGAGCTGCAGACATGTCAGAAAATGTTTGTCAGAAATAAAGTGTGTTTTAAATGGCTCCTCACACCTCACTGATCCTGAACGTTTGAGTTTCCTTCTGTCGGTAAAAACTTCCACACCGAAGAGTGTTGCTAGTTTGACCTGGTGCAGCTTAATGTGGTGAGTTTACTTATCAAATGCAGGTCAGTTTTTCAGTTGAAAAGCTCAGCCCAGATATATTTCTAATATATATTTTTTTATCTCAGAATGAAGTGCAGGAGAATCTTCTTTAACCTGCTAGTTTTTACAGTGTAAACACAGAAAACCTTCACAAGGAGCTGAAATAAAGGCGACATCCATCCTTTCTGCTCTCCAGTCAGTAAGACAGACTGAATAAACTCTGATTTCCTGCCTCATCCGACCTGAAGACGTTTCCTCGTTGGCCGATCTTTCAGAGGAAAACCCAAACGGCCGAGTCAGCAGAAACCTGGCAGCCGCTTCACTTCCACGCCTGAATTAACAGATTTAACGCTTCGCTGCTCTGCAGCAGCAGCTTTGCAACATCAACCAGACTTCTCTTCCTCTTTCCAAAACCACAGCGCTGTCAGCGTTAAAAGAAAAACCAGGAGCCGAGGCGGGGACAGGAGGAACACCAGAAACCTGATCCGGTTTCTAAAACTCAGACTTTCAGTTTCTCTATTTCATCTTTTAAAGGTTTTTTCACGTTTGAGAAAAAATTACATAAAAATTTCTACGTCTGTTCAGACTCATTCTAACTTCTGAGAAACAGAAGCCATGTCGTGAAGTTCCCAGGAAATAAAATCATTTAATTTGGGATAATTACAGAGGCTACAGAGAATGCTAATTAATTCTCATTCATTTCTAGCCTGGAGAGTCTAATGGTGAAGCTAATCAGGGCTAAGATGATTTGCAGCAGCGGTGAATTATCAGTCATTTGTCAAACTAAAAAGAAAAACATGTTTTTCTGGTCCTGAAGATTAATTTTTAGAAAACTCTAAGTGACGACAGCAGCTTGTTAAATCAAATGTTCGACTGGGAGCCTTTAAATCAACGGGTTCTGGATCCAGTTCCAAACTTCTACAAATTAAATAAACCAAACGGTTGGATGGCTTTCAAAATATCTTGAATCTTGAACAGCTAATTCATGCTCCAAAGCAGAAGCTGCATCAGATCAGTTTTCTGAAATCAGGGAGATTCTGACCCAGAAATCCAGAACCAGCCGAACAAAACGAGTCAAAGAATCCAACAGTCCGACTGCCGGGTGGCTCCAGCTTTTCACAGCCGTTCTCCGTTCATGTTCCTTATTTTTTATGCGCTGCTCACACAGATTGTGTTAATTTTGCGCCATCAATCATTTTCTGCAGAGGAGGTGTCAACTTGTAGAATGTCAGATCGATTCGCCGCATCCAGCAGACGTGTTAATTGCTTTCAAGGTAAAACAATCCACAAAAATAAACCGCCAGGGTCTCCAGCCTCTCACAGGAAGTCAATAATAACCTGAATTTCTTTGTGATAATAAGATTTTTGATGTGAAGTCATAATAAAGAGAGGAGGAAACAGAAACAACCTGTTTTCAGAACAGATTCTACCGTTAGAATGAGATTTATATCAGGAAAAATACCTTTTAATCTGCTTTAAAGTCTCAAACATTTCATTTTGTTTTTTATTTAATTCACGCAGTAATAAATATGAGTAGTTCATGTAAAAAAAATATGTGAATGAAAAGGAGCAGAAAAATCCCACTGAATGAAAAACATCCAGAAATTTTACTCAAGAGTAGAAATATTTTATAGGAAAATTAAAAAGTAATAAAGAGACTCATAAAAGTACGTTTTTCAAAAAGTAAATATAACTGAATAATGTAACTAATTACAACCCAACAGTTATTTAAAATATAAAACCTTTTAGTTTAGTGATTCCTTTACATCAACAACTTTAAATAAATGTTAAGACAAACCCCAGTAAGGAAACCAAATGATATTTAATGAATAAATATCAGTGAGTTCAGGAGGGCGAACTGGTGAACAGGAAGCTGAGTTTTGAGGTTTTGCAAGTCCTACCTTGTAGACCTGCCCATAGGTGCCGTTTCCAACCAGTTCGACCAGCTCAAAGATCCCAGCCGGGTCCTGAAACAGAGAGGAAGAGCTGAGCGACAGCTGAACGCATTTCAAAACGCAGCTGACCTTCACACACAAACACGCCGCTGCGCAGCTCCAGCATTCACTTTAAAATCCTTCCTGTCAGCACAACGATTCCTGCAGGAGGGAAACTCTTCAACATGTCGGAGTCACTAATCCTGGGAAAACTGAACTTTCTGTGTCGTTTGTAAAACATGTTTCATGAAGAGGAGACCAATAAACATCTGAATGAAGTTAGATGAATGTTTTCTACAGGTGACTTTATATTTAAATGACTCAGAAAGTTTCATTTAAATACGATATTAGTTTCTGTCGTCTTTTCAGAGTATCAGAAGTTCGATCAGTTTATCAATCTGTGAGAATTAACTGTCTTCTGTTTGTGTTGTAAAATAAACAGCATTCAAAAACTTAATAATTCACTTTAATCTCTTGGCTTCTTTAGCTTGATGAAATGTTTTTATAAAACATCTTCTGAACCATTTTGTTGTGATCTGACCTGAAGTTAGTTTTTACAGTGATTTATAATCAGCTACATGAAGCAATAAATGAGCAAAATAACTTCCTTTGTTTTATAAAAACACATTAATCTGTTTATCTACCACTGTTGACACAGTTTAAGCTAACTGTTAGCTGAGGCTAAAGCTAACTGTTCTTTATTTTCTTCTTTGTGAAATTAGAAACATACATTTCCCATTAAATGTTTATGAATTTCCACCAGGCTTCTTGAAGACAACTGTAGATGTAGGATTTAAATATTTAATAATAAATGTATTTTAATTTAAAACAGAAACGTAGCTACCTAGCTGAGCTAAGCTAAATAGCCATAGCTAGATGCTAAAGCTAGTTTTCAGTTTTGCAGCTTCTAGAGCAGAAAGTTGGTGTTAAAGAAAATCAGTAACGTTGAAACACATCCAGGTAGTTCATTTAACTTAAGGATGAATTAATTTATTATTAAAATATGGTTGTTTAATATATTTTTAGCTTTTAACTTCAGTTAATTTAGCAAGATTAAGCATTAAATTTCTACACCAAAGGTAAAACAAATAGCTAAACAGTTTGGTTCTTTCTAAACATGTCTGATACACTCAGGTAAAAAAAAAATATCTCAGGTAAACTGACACAGAGGTGCTTAATCTTATTTCTAGGTTGATTAAAAACCAGAAAATCCCCCAAACACAGACGCAGATCTTAACGTGTGTGTGTGTGTGTGTGTGTGTGTGTGTGTGTGTGTGTGTGTGTGTGTGGTGACAGTAGCCCACAGGAGAGCGTTGGGACTATTACAGTGCATCCTCCTGAAAAGGATTAGCTTAAAAAGCCACGTTCGTTTCCACTCAAGGTCAAAGTCAAGCACATGAAATCCTGGAGGACGGAGCGTCACGTGCGCGCGCGCGCCTCCACATGCACACGTTTACCTGTTACACTGTAAGGCCACACAGAGGAAAACACAACACAGATCTGTCACAGCTGAGATTTCCACGCTGACATGTTTGTTTTTATCGAACACAGAGAAATCCCGTTGAGTCTGAATCCAGTTATCGGTGGCGGCTAACGGCTTCATGGTGTCGATTACATCATCATTGTTTCTGCTTATTGACTCAGACATAAACCATCAGATCACAGGAAGATTACAGGTTAACTCCCAACACAAGACAGGAGGATTCAGCTGTAAGCTGCTGCTGTTTACATAAAGCAAATGACAAACAAAAAGGCAAAATAATGCAGAAAAATAATGAAGGAAACTGTCCAACAGAAACAGACACAATAAAAGAAGAGACACTAAATAGACAAACATGAGAATAAAGAGCTGAAAAATGAAATAAAAGTGAAAAACTGCATTGTAGCTGTAAAGTGGTTAAATGTAACAACTTTCACACAAACCAAATATGACTAAAAACTGACCTGATACAACAAAACATTCCCCAGAAATAATCCCAGTCTGCAAGAAAATTACAACCAACCTCAATGGAGCAAAGAAGACAAGAAGGATTTCTAGAAACAATCACTGAGTTTTATTAACCAGTAAAACACCAAAACAATCACAATGACCAGAATCACAAAACAGACGCAACAAAAGCAAACAGAGACAGTTAAGAGAAGAAACCAAGACACAATCTGGCTGTAAAAACAAGATGGAAAACAACCAGAGGGAGACACAAAGTGGACGCAATGCGACAAAACAATCACAGACGATCACAAAATGACACAAAGATGAAAAAGGCCTGCGAGAAAGAAAAAGCACAGCTGGTCAGAAAAAACCCTGAAGAGACAAATAATCTCAAAAGAAGCAAAAACAAAAGAAACAACACAAAGAGAAAAGAAAAGAAGATGAAATGAAATGAAATCTCTTTTACAAACTGACACCAAAACACCAGCAGTTTGACTGAAAACATTTTTCTGACTGAAAACATTTTTCTGAGTTTAACAGTCTGAGGCGAGTCAACCGGCCGCCGTTTACCTCAGGAATCCACTCAGGATACAAAACACTAATCCTAGTTTCTGACACCTGATGTCATTAAAACATGTTAATGTTTAAAACCTGACAGCAAAATCAGTCAAAAAAACTGCTAACGGCTGCTAAAGCTAAAAATATGTTTTATGTTCCTCATAAGCATTAAAAATTAACAAATGTTTCTTCTAAATGCCTAAAATGTCATCAAATCGATAGAAAACAATAACTAGAAACATTAACAAGATCATTTATCTGATCTGAAACTGCTTAAAAGCTAACTAGCCTAGCTCAATAAACTAGCCATGTTGCTAGCAGGTTAAGCTAGTTTTGAATCACAGTTGATTTTCTGAAACTATTTCAAATATTTTAACATTCTGGTAAATATTTCATGCATTTTAGATGCTTATTCTTGGAATTACATTAAATGACTGTTTTTTAGTCTTTTCATGACTGGGGTTTGTAAAAAGTGTAAAAGTCAGATAAATAACCTTCATCTCCATAATTTCTCTGCAGCTGTGAGCTTCTGCAGCAGCAGGTGTAACATGAAGAGACTGAAACCTGAACAGTTTCATCCTTAGAACATCAGAAAACTGAGCTGATTTTAGAAACAAAGCACTTAAAAGAAATGTTTTCATTAAAAACACAAACGTCACTAGATTTTATGTTTCAGACCAAGAGAAAGTAGAACAAATTTGTAAACTAGGCATTAAAAAAGTATCATGAATAAAATCTGAAAACTAGTGGAACATAAATTTGAGCTAAGCTCTCACTTGTGGTTTGTCACATGTATTTTCGGCAATGCATGTAGAAAATGTGTTTGGGTTTGATGACACCAACACACCCGGAACACACACAGTGACACACGGTGGTGGCAGCATCATGCTGTGGGGATCATTTTCTTCAGAAGGCCTGCAGTTTGCTAAAATACACAAATACTGAAGACTCCCTTTAAAAGCGTTCATAAATGTTTATGTTAATAATTCACCTGATGTTTTATTAACAATCAGAAGCTAATATCTAGTCTACAACCAATTAGAACCAAGGAAAATTAAATGTTCAGGTGTTTCAGGTTCCAAAGTTGTATTTTCTTTATAATATTTTAGATGTGATCGAATAAAAAATCCATGAATATTCTGTGAATTTTCTGTAAATAATACGAACTTACGTTCTTCATAAATATCTGAGTCCCAGTACAACCAGATGATTGAGATGGTTTCCATCGGTCTGAATGGTTTCCAGCCTCCAGACGCTTTTTGATCAGAGCGGTTTCAGGAAAACAGGTGTGAGACTGAAACTGCACATGCGCAGAACGGACGGCTAGCGGATAGATAGCTTTATGCTAAGCGTTTTATTTCACCTGTTCGGTTTAACACAACGTCTGACACTAAATATCTACGTTACATGAGCATTTTGTGATTGATTGGAGACGGGTTTGCGTTTGACATGTTAGCTAACGATCTGAAGGGAGGCGCTGAAACCACAGCGCCCTCTGGCGCCCTGGCAGGACAACTACAGCACATTTAATGTCTAAACGGGCAACTTTAATCAGATCAATATCCGAGAATCCCGGCAGGTTCCAGACAGCGGTGTTAACAGTTTCCTTGTATTTTCTGATGGTTTGTCCCATAAAACCCTCATAAATTCTGCTGTTTCCTCAGGATGGAGCTTTAAGTCTCGTCCAAAATGATTCAGCGGTGATATAACAGAAATCTCCAGTATGTGACACCAGACAGCTATTTATACCGCTATCAGAGGCTCTGATGAGCGGGACCACGAACAGTCCAGCCGGGCTGGGAGAGGGATGCAGAAACAGGAAGTGACCTAATTTCTGCTCTGAAGCACTGAGGGAGACAGAGCTGGTTCTGGTTCTGGTTCTGCAGAACCTCTTCCTCAGTGTTTCCTCACATCTTTCTGCCTTCATCACCTCCTCCTCCTCCCGCTGCTGCTTCCTGCAGGTGTGTGTGCTGCAGACACACACCGACACGCAGTCCCACCCCGGCGCTCATGTCCAGACCTGACGGCGGTTCTGCAGGTACCGCCGAGTTGTGTAAGCAGCTGGAAGCAGAAACAGGCGGGGGACGCGCGGAAAATAACCCTCAGCTCCATGTGACGCTTCATCCAGCCATCATGGCTGACCTGTGAAATAATCACAGGGTTTTTTTTCTTTTTAACGCGTGCACGCGCACGCGCACACATTCCGGCACTGCACTTCCTATCAGCAGCTGTGATGCAAAGCTGCTGTCGCCACAACATCACGAAATGGCGGAACTCGCTCCTGTTGCGGTTATCATCGCTGTTATTCCGCCGCGTGTGTGAGCGCGTGCGAGCATCTGTACAAGAGGAAGTGCGCGTGCGTGCATTTGATGTCTTTGTGCAAAGTGTCAGTGAGGAGCTTAACATCTGCCCCACATAGTGCAGACAAGAGCGGCTTTCAGCGCGCGTGCACGCACGCATGCGCGCGGCAGCGACGGCTCTGGGCCTGATTACATCACGTCCCAATTGTTCAGCAGAAAACACCAAAGCAGAGAAACCACACTGATACATCTGATCACCGACCTGATTTCCTCAATCAGCGTCCTCACGCGCACGCGCGCGCACACACAAGTGTGGGATTGGCGCACGCGCGTGCACGCTGAAAGCGCATTTGGAGACACATCCACTGTGAGGTTGGAGAGGGATGGAGAGCTGGAGGAGGAGGGGGGGGACAGGTGTTGCACATGCACGCGCTCACACAGGAAAAGGACACGCACGCGCACACGCACAGAGCGAGACATTTACCCGTAGTGCAGACAGGTCTATCTCATCCAGACTCCGCGCCGGGGAGTCGCTCGCCATGGTTCCGTCGGTAGAAGCGCGACTCAAGATGGAAGCTTCCTCAACGACCATCGACCGGGAGGTGATGAAGGCTCGCTCCTCTTCTCCTCTTCACCAGGCCGGAGCGCCGAACCCCCCACCCACCCCCGACAGGAGCCCCGAAAAATCCCGCTGAACGCGACGCCGACCGGAGGAATGATCGCTCCGGGAGGCGCGCAGCCCGCAGAGCCGAGAGGAAGAGGAGGAGGAGGAAGAGGAGGCGATGTGCGCGCAGCTCCAGGTGCTACATGCTGCTCGGAGCGCCACAGCCCGTCCTACATGCCTTCATCCAGAACCGGGACCGCGGAGGACAGATGCGTACAGGAGCAGCGGCCGAGGCGCACTGAGGCGGCGCGGCGCGGCGGAGGCGGCGCGCTGGCCGGGAGTGGCCAGAGAGGAGGCTGCGCTTCACGGGGAGCCGCCCACCGCGACGCGCCGCACACACCTCCACGGAGCTCGGCGGGACCGGGCCGAACCGCGCAGCCGCACCTTCATCATAAACCAACAGCTGAAACTGGGCGCTTCATTCAGAGCCGCAGAAACAGGCTGGGGAGGGGGGACCGGCCCTTTAGAATGGCTTTTCAGACATTTCCACCTTAATTATGTCTGAACTCAGAGGAACATTAAGGTCTCTGAAACAATATAATAAATATAATATAATATAATATAACTGCTGAAACTTTTACCACTATACCTAATAATAATAATAATAATAATAATAATAATAATAATAATAATAATAATAATAATAGTGACAGTAATGGCATTTTGCAAAGTTTTACATGTATATTCATAATATATGATAAATATTGAAGTAAGTAAATAATATCTAATTTATTTATTGCAGTTACATTAGCTAAACGAACTACACTTTATTACTATTATATGATATAATAATAATATTATGTTATAATATCGTTATTATAATAATAATCTCCCAAAATACTTATTTATTTATAAAAGTAGTAACTTTATTGTCATCATTAGTTAACATCTGTATTATTATTATTATCATATTAACACTACTAATAATTCTGAAAACAAAACTGATTTTTCTCCAGCTGGGGGCGACGCCCCGAACCGCCCTGAGTTCGCCGCCTTCAGACCAAATACCTGCAGAGAAAGGAGGCGTCGCCATGGCAACCTGTTGAGGTTTTATGGTCTTCATTCACAAATCAACTATTGATTCATTTTGTTCTTCTGCAAAGTTCAGACAAGATGAAACAGAGACGAATCCTCCAAACACAACAGCAGCTCCAGCGTTGCTCATGGTGGCAACATGTTACAGCAACATGTTACAGCAACATGTTGCATGTTGCTGCAACGTGTTGCAGCAACAACATAACAACACACCCTAACAAAAGCAACGCGGCTCTGATTTGTTCTTTTCTAGACTTTTGTTCATTTTTCTGTTTGAGGCGCTGAATGTTTGAACAATTAATCCCTCTGATGTCAGAGGGAAGGAGCTCTGCTGTTACTTTTTACTTTTGGACAGTTACGATTTGTAACCATGGCAACAAAGTTTTATTTTTATGATGTAGAGGAGCTAAAAAAAAAAAGCTAAACTAATACCTGAACTTTGACCCCAAATCCCAGAAGAGTTTAAAAGGAGGTGAGAAGAAGCCAGTTCAAACCATCTCATCGTCTCCCCTACTCCAACATCCCTCTAACCGACCAGAGGTTTAACTGGAGCAGATGAAGCTAATGAGGTGGATTAGCTGAACCAGCTATCAGTTGATGCTAGCAGTCTTCAGTCAGAGGTGTTTTCAGATATATTGGAAGCCTGACTGCTAGTGGAGATTCTTCCTGCCCACAAAAACATTTCATTTGGGATAAATAAAGTCATTTTGAACTGAACTGAGCTCTAACTGGTTTTATTGTTGCGATCAGATGGTAACATCAGGCCTTAATAAATAATATTAAATAACACAGACCTTCAGTAATAAACGGTTAAATTTACAGGTTTTTCAGGTCTGTTACAGAGAAAAAGATTTCAATTTCGAAATTGTGTTTTCTGACATCAGCAGAAAATAGAGGAAGGTTTGCACATATTGACAAGAAGCCATTGTTTCCACCAAGCTGCAAGGCTAAAGGGACAAAGTTGATTAAAATCATAAATATGTCAGTTTTGACTCTGACTAACAATCAGCCACCAGGAAAACCCAGACATTAGACTTCCTGGAAGGGATCAGCTCCAGATCATCATGTTCAGGCAGGTAGAAGCAAACAAAACCAAACAAAACCAAAGGACAGTTTGTGTTTCACCTGGAGATGAGACCGAGAGACACACAACACCTGAACGCACCGCCGTGATGCCTTCACTTCAGTCTGCTGCAGGAGTTCAGCCCTCAGTCACAGATCAGATCATCTCCTCTAAGGTTGACCAACTGGCCTGCTGTCACCTCTGTTTGTGTTCTTTTGGCTCCACCTGGAGGCAGAGCTGAGAACTGCAGCATGGAGTCAATAATTTAGTGAATGAAGGAGAAAACAGAGAAGGCTTATGGTTTATAAACTGTTTACAAACCATAAACTGGTTAGTAAACTGTTTATAAACTGCTTATAAAAGACTTGTGCAACCACAGAAAAACATTTTAAAACTTCAGGAAAAAATGCTGAAACGCCAAGAAACAATAATGCAAAAAAATAAAAAAATGAAATAAAAAATCCAAAAAATGCGCTAACTTCATAAAAATGCTGTTGCAACCGCAGAACAAATTGCTGCAACTTGGGGAAAACGCTGCATTTTCAGACAGAAATGCTGAAACTGCAAAAGTGGAAAAAGTCACAAATAGATAAAAACAAATTCAAAACTTTACAAACTAGTTCCATAAAAAAAGTCCTCCAGGCCACTAGGGGGAGTCAAACTCCAGATCATTTGGGACCAAACAGAATTTCATAGTTTTATGATGTCCAGAAGAAAGTGGAGGAGTTTTACTTTGTCTTTTACGTTATAAAACAGCAGCAGATTTACGAAGCCATTACCGATGCATGACTCCCCCTAGTGGTCTGGAGGATTTCTGTTTCCTTTGAAGGAAGTTTGCAGGATTTCACACATTTTGTTTTTGCCATTTGTGGCATTTCCTTCTGCTTTTATTTCCTCCATTTGCAGCATTTTCTGTTTTCTGTGTTTGCAGATTTCTGCACCCTGAACCAAAGTCATGATTTACCAACCTGGACAGTTCAGATAATTTTTTACCTCCAGAATCTAATCAGTCACCTGAAAACTACATTTTTGCTCTTTAAATGTTGAGAATGGAGTCAAGAAAAGAATAAAAAATGCAAGAAATCTTCATTTTAATGCCATCAACTCTTCATTTATTGAGTCCAATGTTTCACCAGAGCAACATGACGGGACACTGAAGAGCAAGAAAACAACAGTCTGTGCAAATAGAGCATTTCCATAAAGAAACAGGCAGAAGAGAGAAAAACCAGACGGTCAGATTCAGAGCCAGAAGTCTTGATTTGACAGATAAACCAACTGGAGGTAGAAACGCAGAGGTAGCATCATGGCTTCAGGGAAAGCTGAGGGTCATGCTGAGGTCATGCAGATAAACGCCACAGAACATTTACAGTTTAACCTGGAAAAACTGCAGCTGCTCATAAACAAAGGCCACTAGAGGGCAGCAAAAACAAACCAAACAAATTTAAATCGCCAGAAAATAAATCTTGAATTATTTTAGATCTTAAGAGAAAATCTTCGTCATGAGAACAGAGACCATATGTACAATCTTTTTATTGCATGTATTTATGTTAGTGAACTTCATTGTTTAATAAATTTACTGTTTTATTATTGGAGCGTCGCAACAAACTTCCACTCAATATTTACATTTTAAACGTAGAGTTGAATGATGATGAAGTCTGTTTATTTCTATGCCTAATAAGGATAATATCTATATTTTAAAAATAAAAAAGGAGGAAGAAACCTAAGATTAAATTAAATTTGAAATTTAAAGGAAAATGTTTGTCTGAAAGACAAAAACTTCTTGATTTTTTTTAAGGGTTTTTTCTTTCAGAAATTTATTTTGTATTTTGTTTTTTTATTTAAAATTTCAGATTTAGGCAATTTAAACAGATTTATTGTTTCAAATATTCGTTTTCCAGATTCAAACCTTTGGTGGGAAATTATGCAGGAGAAAGTTGAACAATTTGTCCAAATAAAAACAACTAAAAAATTTATTGACTCCCAAATACCTCCAAAAATAATAGAAAAATAAATAAAAAAATCTTCAACAGAATCACAGTAAATGTTAATATTTCAGATTTTTGGTGATTTTAGGTCATTCTGCTGCCCCCTAGCGGCCAAGAAGTGACTCTACAAACCAGTATAACCATCATAACAGAACCAGACTCTTCATGCAGAACAACAACAGTTTGTTAGTCTGAGAGGCAAAATGTTGGTTTATTTAGAGAAGAAAAGCTTTAAAGTGATTTAATATGAGATAAAGTTTGTAAAACGATTTCTGCCCAGAAGAACCGAGTCATGAAGTGAAGCGAGTCGGACGCTTCCAGGGTTTTGGCACTTAACAGAATTACGATCAAATTTCTGCCGTTTTTATCTGTTAGTGTTGAGCTGCGTTTCCCAGCCCTGGATGTTGCATAGTGTTCGCAGGAGCAGAGCTGCACAGTCAGTATCCTACCAGGAAGTGGGTTTTAGGCACCGTGGTGCTGGTTGAGTTTCGACCCAATCAGATCCAGTGATCAGAGGAAACCGATGGATGTGACTGGAGACATGAAACCTGCGACAGGCTGAGGAGGTTTGAGAGTTTTTGGCTGTTTGGACGGATCGGGTCGGTTTTGGACGGATCGGGTCGGTTTTGGACGGATCGGGTTGGTTTTGGATGGATCGGGTCGGTTTTGGACGGATCGGGTCGGTTCCTGGTCCTTCCTGGAGACGATGATCAGAGTTTCATTCTCCAGGTTTTGAAGATGCCGCTGTAGTGTGGGCTGCTTCGCCCCGGGTTCAGGCTTGCAGGTCGATTCTGTCTTTGGCACAGCAGCTGCTTCCGTCAGACTGGACCTCAGGCGGGTCGCCCCGCTGTCATCGGACTCAACCAGAACCACAGAACTTTGTCCTGAGCAGAAGGAACGGCTCCCGGTCCAACATGGCGGTCAGGTCCAGACCTCCATGGGGACCATGGCCTCCTTGCAGCCGATGGGCGGCAGCAGGTTCTGTTCGATCATGAACTGGAGCGGGAACTGGACCAGGAAGCCGCGGATCTTCTTCAGCTCCTCCTGGGCGCGGGCCGGGTCTTCTCGGGCCAGGCCCGGTTTGGCCAGGAAGCCCTCCAGCTCCGAGATGTTCCGCACGTCGCTGGACGGCAGGCAGCGGAAAACCTGGAGCAGGCGGAGAGAAAGGTCAGAGCGGCGAGGGGTGGGGAGGGGTCCGTTACCAAGGAAACACCGGTACCAGTCCGTTACCAGGGAAACACTGGTACCGATACTTTTTATCATTTAGGTCTGATTTAGCAACAAACTTCTGACTTTTAGGAGTTTTTATGGTTTTTCCTTTAAATTATTTTGTTAAAACCTTTAGTTCTAAGTGCCCCCAAAAAACAACTTTAATAACAAATTTATATTACAAATATACGGAAGACAATTAGTGCCACTGGAAAAAAAAAAATTATTCTAACATTTCAGCTCAGAAGATTAAAGTCAGAACTCTGAGGAAAAAAATGAAGAAAGAAGTTGAAATTCAGAGATTCTCTATTAAATGTTTCCCAACTCGTATTCTGACTCATGTTGGGTTTTCAGGAAACATCAACATCATTTAAAGCTAAAAAACTCCAGGATCCTCAAGTTAAAACCCCAAAACCTGAAACTGGTCATGTGACTAGGCGTGGTTGCCGTAGCAACAGCCCCACCTTCTGGTAGATGGAGGCGTTGCGGGCGCAGGTGGCCATCCAGGTCTCCTTGTAGAAAAGTTCACTGATGGGATCAGAAACGTCGATGGACGGATCGGTGTTGGCGCCGAGGATCATCCTGAGGAAGAGCAGACAGGAAGTTCAAACATGGAGGATCATCATCAGACAGGAAGTTCAGACATGGAGGATCATCATCAGACAGGAAGTTCAGAAACGGAGGATCATCATCAGACAGGAAGTTCAGACATGGAGGATCATCATCAGACAGGAAGTTCAGAAACGGAGGATCATCATCAGACAGGAAGTCACCGTGAGATTATAGACATATCATCAGAATAAAGTCAGAAAATGACAAAAAAACAAAATCTCCGATAGTTTTAAAGAACTAGTCTGAGCAGCTCAGATTGTGTTTCTTTCTTCCACTCAGTCGTTTCCTGAATTATTTCAAAGTTCTGCTACTGAACATTTACTAAACTAAGTTCACCTGGTCGGACCTTAATCCTCTAAACTTGGAAAAGAAACACAAACGGATCACAGAGTTAATATTTCTTCTCTGAATATTTGTTGCATTGTGAAGCTGAACTGTGGAAGTTGAGACAAAATAAAAACCTGCTGGTTGTGGTTTTCAGCGGATGGGAATGTTGGTACCTGAAACACTCGAGACGAAGCCGCAGGGCGAACTTCCCGGCCCGGTACGGCCGCCCGTCCATGACGGCGTCCTCCGTCTCCGAGTCCTCCACGATGACGGCCACCTCGCTGTCCCGCTTCCCCAGCATGCTGCGGTCGTTGATGTTGGCGGAACCTGCAGACAAACCGGATCCGGCTGAGTTTGGCGCCTCCAGCGAGGCGGCGGCGGCGCCGGCCGGGCGAAGCCTCACCGATGATGACGGTGTTGTCGTCGGCGATCAGCATCTTGCTGTGGACGTAGATGAGCTCGGTGACCAGCGTCCCCTCCAGGTCGGCGTGCGTCCGCAGGCCGGTGAAGGAGATGAAGTTCATCCACTGATCCCCCACTGCAAACAGGACAGAGCCGAGTCACGCCGGAACCGGAACCGCCACCGGAACCGGAACCGCCACCGGAACCGGAACCGCCACCGGAACCGGAACCGCCACCGGAACCGGAACCGCCACCAGATCAGACACAACTGGGGTCAAACGTTTGTGCCGCGATTAGTTTAAAACTATTAAACGTTTGCTGAGGTCATGAAAGGTCAACCATGTCTCCTCCTTCTTCATATCTAACAAATTTGGTGTCAATCAACTCGGCTACGTTTGTGCAGCAACTTTTTTTGTTTGTGCTGCTTTTTCTCTGAAGATATTAATGAAAGGTTAAAGGTCAAAAAGTCAACCAGCATTACTCAAAAAACTAAATTGGCATCAAATTAAAAAATTTGTTTGTGCTACTTTTAGTTTGCGCAGTAAATGTTTCTATTTTAAAAATATCACTAAAAAAGTTTCCAGAGGTCAGAGGTCAACATCTCCTCAAGTTTGGTGTCAATCAACTCCGTTGGTGCAGCAAAAAAAATTATTTCTGCTGTTTCTGCTTTGAAGATATTGATGATGACCTCTGACCCCTGCAAACTTCTTCACTAATATCCTTAAACATGGCAGCAGCAGTGCGGTCGGACCAGACGGCGTCAGATTCTCAGGATGACCCTGAACGCATCGCGGCTCAGAGGCGGCGCCTTACTCTCGGCTCTCAGCTGGGAAATGATGGAGTATTCTCCTTTGTTCATGGTCCTGCAGACAGAAGAGCAGATATGAGGATGATGAGGATGGTGATGATGGCGGAGCAGCAGGTGGAGCCGCCAGGCGCCGCCTCACCTGTAGTTGAAGTGCATCACCGCCTGGATGGCGCTGCCGCCCCCTGTGTTGATGTCGCCCTCGAAGCCCGGCAGCAGCGGCGTCACCACGTAGACGCGGTACTTCGTTCCCTCCCTGCAACGACAACGGAGAAACGTTACCAACACACCGCCGCCATCTTGTTTTTATCACATCATTTCCTGCATTTATTCCAATAAATTATAAGAATTTTATTCACAATAAATTCCTATTAATGATCTTTAATCATTAATAGGAATCATCTTTAATCTGATTCCTTATCAGAATTGATAGATTATTCAATAAAAGCATAAAAAATACCAATAAAAATGAAAATATTTAGTTGGTATGAAACAAACCACATTTATTTATGTGTTTTACAAAGGGAATATTTTTTTAAAACATAAAAAATGTGATTTTTGGGTAACAGATCCTCTTTAAGTCGCCCTCCCTACTTCAGCCTCTCTGGGTCAAAACTCTTCAGGTTTCTACAACTAAATATAAACAACCTGCAGGAATAAGACAACTAGAGATAAAGTGTGTGTGTGTGTGTGTGTGTGTGTGTGTGTGTGTGTGTGTGTGTGTGTGTGTGTGTGTGTGTGTGTGTGTGTG
>CAEFZX010031669.1:0-12490 GCA_903066825.1 Alfaro cultratus
TACTTTTTGACTTTTACTCAAGTAAAAATATTAATGTGGTACTTTTACTTTTACTAGAGTACATTTTTGTCTGTGTATTTGTACTTTTACTTAAGTACATATTTTGAGTACTTTATACAACACTGGTATTGGGAGTGAAAACAGTGGATCAGTGCATCCCTAGTTTTAAGTGATGTCTTGAGAACAGATGAGTAATCAGGCTTGGAGCTCAGGTGTGATAAATCACTTTTTGCTTTAATGGGGGCCATGCAGGTTTAAAAACACCATTTAAAATCTGCATGTCGCGGGGCGTGCTGTGGTGGCGCAGGGGTTTAGCACGCCCCACGTTTGGAGGCCTTAATCCTCAACACGGACGTCGCGGGTTCGACTCCCGGTCCCGGCGACCTTTGCCGCATGTCCGCCCTCCTTCCTGTCTGCCTACTGTCAAAAAATACGAGCCACTAGCGCTGCAAAAACTCTTCGGAGAAAAAAAAATTAAAAAAAATAATAATCTGCATGTCGTGTTACTTGTTGTCTTCACTAATATTTGAATTGGTTTGATGTTCTGAAGCACTGAAGTTTGACAAATGTGCAAAAAATAGGAAGTCAGTAAGGTGCAAACACTTTTCACACCTCTATGTTTATATGTGACTTTTAAACATTCAGTCTTACCTTCTGTCGCCTCCTGACTCTTCATTCCAGTAAGACGCCTCATCAGAAGTTGTTGAATACGAGGCAGATTTACAAAGTCAGGGACAGAGTAGGTGTAGTTTGTGTCAGATGAAATGGCTTGCATTTCAGCTGAATTCGACTGTCTTGATCCAACTGCCAATATGACAACGCCCCCACGTTTTAGAGCTGTGGCCGGGCCCCGCGGTGAATCTCTTGACCTTCCCCCGGCCAATACAACAAGTATCTGCTTGGCACCTTCATTTTTTCGTCCACCAGCGTTTGAGACAAAAACTTTGTCCTTTACAAACTGAAGCGCTGCCCCAATGTACTGAGGTCGGCCACCTTTTGGCTTAAGGCTCACAATGTGCTGGAGAACATCATCTTTTGCGGCATAGGAATCGAGACTGAAACTGATTTCAGCATTGTTGCTATACTGCACAACAGCAACTTTGTCCTGTTCATGGTCTAGATCAAAAGTTTGAACCAGGTTTGCGATGAATTCACGAATGGTGCTGAATGTGTTCCTGACGTCATCAGATCCATCAATGAGAAATACAATATCTCTTTTCATTGTGGAACTTGAACCTAAGAATGCGAATCATCAGATACATTTTGATAGAGCTGCTGAACAACCAAGTATAGTCACCACCAAAATATAGTCAACATAGCTGAATGTTCTGTGTTTTAAGTGAGAGAAAGTTTTTCACTTACCAATCCCTGGGCTTACAGAGCCTCTGAGAGTCGCAGTGGCTGACAACAGCTGTTGTCTCACCAATGGAAAATCAGATGACTCCTTGAGAAAATACCAGGCCCCTGGGGCTAACTGCTCCATCTCAAACCGGTCTGCACTGTCCACTCCAACAGCAAATACAACAATTCCAGCGTTTTTTAACATTCCCACTGGGCGTAAGATATCATCCTCAGACTTTCTCCCACTTGCAAGAATCAGTAGCTGTGGGACTCCCTGCTGGAGCCGGCTTCCCGATGAAGCAGTGAAGACCGTATTCCTCACAAAATCAATGGCTCTGCCGGTGTTTACTGAGCCACCTCCTTTCAGTTTCACATTGCTCAGGTGATTCAAGGTTTCCTCCTTCAGAGAGTATTTATTCAAGGTAAAGTCAGCAGTGGGTTCTGTGCTGTATTGGACCAAAGCAACCTGTGTTTTACTTGGCCCAATTTCTAACTTTTTGACAAAGTCCGTCACAAACTCCAAAATTAGTCTTTCATTACGTTGCATGTTATCGGATCCGTCAACAAGGAAAACAATATCAGCTTTCTGATGTTCTGTTTCTACATCTGTAAAAGTGTCTGAAATGTATACAAGCACATATAGGCAAGTTCATAGATTTGAAAAGAACATTAATTATCAGCCATCTTGAGAACTCTTATGTTTTGCTTCTTACCAGTTGTGAACTCAGTGGTTCCTTGTGAGTCCCTCAGTTTGGTTTCCACAGATGTGTAAATTCTTTGCAGGCTTTCATAGTTTGGAACATAAAAATAATGTCCAGGTGTGTAAGCCACTGTTTGCATTTCCAATGTATCGGCATTCTTTGTTCCCATACTCAAAGTCTTTATCCCCTTAGCTTTCAGTATCTGAGCTGGTCCTCTAACATCATCTCCAGACCTACCACCACTAAACAAATACAGATGCTGAGAAGCCAGATTGGCTCCTCTGCCTCCCACTGAAGCAGCAAAGACATGGTCCTTGACAAACTCCAGTGCTTTACCGATGTTGAGCGGCTGTCCCAGCTTATGCCTCATCGTTCTAATGGAACTGACCACATCGCTCTTAGATGAATAGGAGTTCAAGTAGAAATTAGCTGTGGCGTCACGGCTGTATTGAACAACAGCTACTTGGTCTCCGTTCTGACTCACGTTTAAATTTTCAACAATTCTTTGAATAAAGGCTCGAATTTCTTCAAAGCCATTTCTTGAGTCATATGAGCCATCAATTAGAAAAACTACATCACTTTTCTTTGAATCTGCAACAAAAACAAGAGGCATAGATTAAAGGCAGTCAGGTTTTCTCATGATGACTTTCCAGTCTGATTCTTTTAAACAAAATCAGAATCAGAGCAGATCTTACCAAAATCTACTGAATGCAGCACATGTTGGGAAGGCTCTCTCAACAAAGACAGCACATCCTGCTTGACAGTGGAAAGTTCTTCATAGTCAGTAACAGAGAGTGCATATCTGGGTTCATGAGATATTGTCTGAAGCTCTAAGGTGTCTGCATCACTAGTCCCGATGGCAACTATAGAAACACCCATTTCCTTTAGCAACCTCACTGAGGTTCTTATGTCATCCCCAGATCTTCCTCCGCTCAGCAGGATTAGTATCTGTGGGACGCCCTGCTGGATCCTACTTCCTGACTCTGGGGTAAAGACAAAGTCTCTCACATATTGGAGAGCAGCTCCAATGTTTTTAGGATAACCTCCTTTGTGAGTCAGACCATCAACCGCTTCCAGAACATCATCTTCAGTCACGTAGCGACTCAGGTTAAAATTAATCTCAGCGGTGCTGCTGTACTGGACCACAGCCAGATGGTCGCTGTCGGGACCAACGCTTAAGTCTCTCACTATTCTCTGGACAAAATCTGTGATGTCTGGGAATCTTTGCTGAGAATCATCAGAGCCATCAATCAGAAACACAATGTCTCTGCTGCTGGGATCTGTAGTCAGATGAACCAGACAAGTTGGCTGATTCAGTGAATGGCCACTGACTAAAACTAAGCATTCATCAAGCTGTGAGCAAAGTGTGAAGTCTAGCTGTTAAAATCTTACCATATGACGCTGTTGTGGCAACATACTTCTTACCCATCTGAATGGATGTGAGGATTTCTTGTTCAGTGTCTGACATGTCACTGGAGTCTGCTGCAAGGAAAGCTTGACTGGCTTCCTGGGAAATGGACTGCATCTCAAGGATGTCTGCATTCTTTATTCCCACCACAAATATCATCACACCAATTTCTTTCAGGTTTTCCGCAGCGCTCCTGACATCGTCATTTGACCGTCCGCTAGTCAGAAGAACCAGGGTCTGAGGGACTCCTTGTTGGCGTCGACTTCCAGAGGAAGGTGTGAAAACATTTTCCTTGACGTAATTCAGAGCTGCACCTGTGTTGCGCGACCTGCCTCCTTTGTGTCTGATCGTCTTTAAGCTGTTGGCAGCGCTCTGCTGTGATTTGTGTGTGTTCAGGAGAAACTCAACAGAAGCTTCGTTGCTGTATTGAACCACAGAGACTTGATCTTTCCTCTCACCCACAGTGAGTTTCTCCACCATCTGCTCAACAAAGCCAAGCACTTGTGTGAAGTCGCTCAACATTTCATCAGAGGAATCCATTAAAAACACAATGTCTCGTTGCATGAACTCTCTTTGTTGCGTGGAACCTTAACAGAAAACAAAATGTGGAGTTGGTGGATTTTTTCATGAGCTGCAGGTTCATCCTGAGAGATAGCTGCTTGTCCCTTAAAAGACAAACTGTTGTGTATTTGAAACTTTAAAAACTCTTTAACTGATTAGTTTGTTCCCCATTTTTAAGTCAATACAAAACTTTAAATAGTCAATAATACGATTGAAGGACGCGCTCTGTTTCATCTCCTATCAATCCAAACAGATAATACATTTCTCTGTTATGAATCCCAAATTATTTGACTTGTGGCCAATCAGAATCAATGCATGTTGCATAACCACTTTACAAAATAATAACAATAAAAAGTCTTAATTTGTAGCAACTGCTATGAACGTTATTGGGAAGAATCTCTGCTGCCTCCGTCACGCTGTGAACCCTGAAAACAGGAGCTGCTCCTGGATCACAGCTTCACTGTTTACTGTCTTTTCTCAAACGCTGTGAGCAAATGGCTGCTCTCACTAGCAACGTTCCAACTGCCATGCTGCCAACTGTAAGCAAACTTTAGAAATGTCGCAAAAGAGAAGAAGAAGAAGGAAACTGTTAGGCGTGTCTCCATCTACGCTGAGCGTTAGTTCACCAGATGTTGACGCTACGCATGGCTGGAATAAACAGGAAGTAGAGACCAGTGGATGGGAAAGTCACTACATCAGAACTTATTTGGCTAATGTGTTTTCATCTCCTTTAGCCCAATAACTTATGTACCTCTTATCTGTTGGTCACTGCTGTAAATACGGTATAGATAATCTACTCCTGTTCACTCCTGGCCTGAACATACAAATATTTACAGTTTCAGCATATTTTAAAAAAAACCTTCAATGTCCATATTTAATATATAGTTTTATTCTTTTGCTAAGCACTTCTGGATGGATGCAAACTGCTTTTCATTGCTTTGAATGTCTGACATGTGCAAAGACAATAAAGTTAGTCTACTCTATTCAAGTTTCTATTCGAGTTCTGGTTCTGCTGGAGATTTGTTCCTGTTAAAGGAGAGTTTTTCCTCTCCACTGTCGCTACCTGCTGGTTTTGCTGCCAGCAGCGACTCCATGCTCTGCTGGACACGTTTTAATCAATTTTTATAATAAACTGAACTTGCTGCATTGTTTAACAACTAGAACGAACTGCAATGCAGGACATAACATTTCTAATCACCGTTCTGGAAAATGTTTCTTTCTCCAACGGTTGATGACTGAATGATTGGAGTGTGAACTGTTGGCTGAGCTGGATTTGGTGTTTATATCCTGTCATGTGGTGAATTACTCTTTAAAGATGTGGTCTTTCTCCATAGATATGAATTATTTCACACTTCCACTTTAGTTAGTTAGCTTGGCAGCAAACCTTTTCCCCTAGAAATGCAAATTGTTTCTAGGTGAACAAAGTTAGATGCTAAACTTATGTAAAAACTTTTCACAAGTTATTTGTCTGAATCTAGCTCAGAAAATGTCAGCTCATCTGGCCAGAACAGCAAATCACAGCTGATGCCGTCCTGTCTTTATCTTATTACATTTCTGCTGTCAGACCCAGCAGAGGACCTTGCAGGTGTTCCCTCATGTGAAAATATATTTTTACTGACTTAAAAACAGATCAAAGTGCATTATTTTACTAAATTTGGGATGATTTAGTGCTTTAAGGGATGTTGGGGAAGCTACTGCCTGCTAAGCTCAGATTCAGAAATGTAAATGTTCTTACCTAAAACATTAAGTGCTGTTTCTCTGGGCTGTTGCCGTGGCACCCTTTGCACCAAAGACACAAGCTGCTGATGAATGCTTCCAATGTCATCAAATGTCAGAACAGAGAAGGCATAGGATGGATTATGAGCAATCGATTGAAGCTCTAAAATGTCAGCAGTTTTTGTTCCTACACAGAAAGGAACAACTTTTTCCTTTTTCAGATCGGCAGCAGCTCTTGTGACATCGTCTCCGGATCTTCCCCCAGTCAACAGAATCAGGATCTGAGGGATTCCCTCCTTGTACCGACTCCCTGAGGATTCTGCGAAAGCGTTCCTCCTCACCTGCTCCAGAGCTGCACCAGTGTTTCGGGGTTGGCCCCCTCTATGCTCCAGCTGTCGGACGGCATTAAGAACAGCTTGTTTGTCCGTGTAGGTGTTCAGACTGAAATCTGTTTGTTGATCTTGGCTGTACTGAACCACAGAAACACGGTCTTTGTTTTCACCGACACTGAGGGTTTCTACTACTTGTTGGACAAAAGCTTTCATCA
The DNA here is from genome assembly GCA_903066825.1 of Alfaro cultratus. Classification (NCBI taxonomy): domain Eukaryota; kingdom Metazoa; phylum Chordata; class Actinopteri; order Cyprinodontiformes; family Poeciliidae; genus Alfaro; species Alfaro cultratus. Next base: position 6,275 of record CAEFZX010031669.1, read on the forward strand.
ATGGGAAGCCACTCCGCGTGTCATCGGAGCCGTCCAACAGAAACACAATGTCTCTTTCAGGAGACTCTAGCTCAACTAGAAGAGAATGCAAGTTTTACGATTAGACATAATGTAGAAAAGCTGTAGCTGTGCTGCAAACAGTTTAGCAGAGCAAAACCAGTTGGGAGTGAAGGACTAAGAAGCTTTTGCAGTAAAAAAGTATTCAGTACTTAAATACTTTGGGCAAATGTTTAATCAAGAAGAATATTGTGAAATAAAGGGAATATTCCTCTTTCTTAAATTAAAGATGGAGAGAAGCAACACATTTTACATTTTTATAAACAGTACAAGGAAACTGTACTTGCTTAGCGCTTTAAGTCCAGTGGACCTCAAAGCACTTCACTCTACATTCACCCATTCATGAATAATAATCAGTCAATGATGTGTTTATCATTGGCTCAAGGAAGAGCTGCAGAAGCAAGAGAAATCCTCTCCAAGGTCCGAGAAGAAAAATGTTCAGAGCAAAACAAGAAACAATGCAACCTAGATGTTGCATCTTCCAAAAGGAACAAAAAGCATGAAACTGATCGACTGATGAAGAAGATGATGCAGTTTCATTAGCGGGACACGAGCAGGGAGGCTGTAAATCTGTGATGCTTCTTACCCACGCCAGAAGGAGGCTGAGTTTGTACTTCAGTCTGGATGAATGCAGCCATCTCAGGCTGAATGGACAGAAGCTCACTGAAGACAGGAAAGTTGAAAAGAAACCTGGAGGAGGAGGCCATTTTCTCAAGTTCCTCCTGGTCAGCACTTTTCATTCCAATGACGAAAGAAAAAACTCCAACTTGCTTCAGGCCCAAAGCAGCGCCGGAGACATCATCACTGGACGTACCACCGGTCAGCACGACCAGGACCTGAGGGACTCCCTCCAGGCGCCTGCTGCCAGAGGACGATGAAAAAACATGTCTTCGCACAAACTCCAGCGCAGCGCCGGTGTTACGAGTTCTTCCTCCTTTATGTTGAAGCGCCCTGATGGCATAGATAACTGCCTTTTTGGTTTTGTGGGTTGCCAGGTTAAAGTAAACCGCGGCATCATCACTGTACTGCACAACAGCTAACTGAACGCCATCTTTGCCAACGTCCAACTCTTCTGCCATTCTTCTGACAAACTCTCGGAAAGCTGGAAGTCCGTTTCTGGAGTCGTCTGATCCGTCAAGGAGAAACACTACGTCCCTCTTACTGCTGAACGTGTCAACTGGTTGATACATGGATAGAAAGGGTGGTTTTAAACGGAGGATTTCTGCCTTTATGTTAGGAATTATGTTTTTGTTATATATCAGAACTACATGAAGATCGATGAACAATTAAAAAGACAACAATGATTTGGATGTTTTAGTGGGAATAATCACTACCTGAACAGAAACAACAGAAATATTCCTGATTTCATCCCAACCTTTGATTGACTTAATGAGGTTTCACTCGTCAATAGTTCTAAAGAAATAAAATATCGTTTACATTTGGTGTTCTTACCTACTAAGTCAGAAATCCCATTCTTGGTTTCCTGATTGTCTTGGTGTATGTTCAGTGCAGAGAGAACTTGCATTTGGATTGAGTTTAAACTGGAAAAGTCAGTGACCTTGAATGCAAAGCCAGGTTTAAATTCAATCATTTCCAATTCTGCAAGGTTAGCGTCTGCCACTCCAACCCCGACTGCCACAATTTCATGTTCTTTCAGGGCAAATGCTGGTCCTTTCACACTGTCTGCAGACGGTTTGCTAGTGAGGAGGATTAAGGTCTGAGGCACCCCTTCCAGCCTCCTGCTGCCTGTGGACGACGTGAAGACCCTGTGCCTTACAAACTGGAGAGCCGCACCAACATTGAGTCGCCTCCCACCTTTGTGCGCTAAGTTATCAATGGCGTTCATGTTGTCGCTCTTTGTCTTGTGGGAATTTAGATGAAATCCGACTGTGGGTCTGTCAGCAAACTGAACCACAGACACTCTGTCAAGGCCCTCGTCAACATAGAGGCGTCCCACTATGTTTTTAACAAAACTCTTTATGTCTGTGAATCCGTCTCTGGTGCTATCAGACCCATCCAGCAGGAACACAATATCTCTTTTTACAGCATCATTTTGCACTATGACACAGATAGAGTTCAGTTATTCTGGTCAAGCAGCAAAACATGAGAAAAAAAGCAGCTTTTCACACAGCAGCTTCATTGCACCAAGAAGGAAAGGTTGTCTGTCTTACCTTGCTGTAGGGCGGCTTCCAGCTGGTCCTTCGGCAAGGAAACATAGGCGTTGATCCTCGGAGGTAAGGGTTCCAGTTCCCTGAATTCCTTCACATTGAAAGCAAACGAAGGGTTGTGCGCTATGGCCTCAATCTGCTTCTTGTCTGCATTCTTGACACCAACACCAAACGGTACAACTCCGCCCGTCTTCAGTTCCCCAGCGGGTTCCTTTACGTTATCCATGGATCTGTCTGCAGCCATAACAATCAGAAACTGAGGGACGTTTTGAGCAGCGCGGCTGCCATTGCTGTCAGACATGACGGTGGCCTTCATGTATTTCAGAGCGGCTCCTGTGTTCAGGCTCCGCCCACCAGCCAGAGCCATCCCCTGAATAGCTCTTATCACCTCCTCTTTGGTTTGATAAGTGTTGAGGTGGAAGATTGTGGTGGGTCTCTCACTGTGCTGAACCACAGAGATGCGTACTTTGTCGAACCCAATGTCAAGTGGCTCAATCACTTTGAGGATGAAACTCTGGATGTAGGGAAAGTCTCCTCGAACACCGTCAGTCCCATCGATCAGGAAAGCAACATCTCTTTCAATATCAGTAGTCACAACCTCTGCGGGAAGGCAAAGAAGCCAGTTAGCCAATGCGTCGTGTGTTCATAAGTATTCAACTTTTTCAGTGTTAAAAGAAGAACCTTTGGAGACTAACCTGTCTGACCAACCATATTTATTAGATTCTGCATGATATCATCGGCCAAGGCTGGTAACTCAGAGAAGCTCTGTTTGTGATAGGCCATTCTGGGCTCGAAGGCAATATTTCCCATTTCTTCTTGGTCAACTTGCCCAGAACTCACTGTAAAAGTCAAAATATTTGCCACAGCCAATGTATCTGCCTCGTTTTTAGCGTTTTCCTGCAGGGGGCCACCAGCGATCAGGACCAGCACTTGCTCGGCGCCCTGGACTTTGCGTGACCCACCTGATGTCTGGAACATGTTGTCCAAAGCGTAATTCAAGGCAGCTCTAGCATTCAGCACCGATCCTCCAGTCAGCCTGAGCTGAGAGATTTTGTCCACGACTTCTTGCTTGTTGTTGTAGGTGTTCAGGTAAAATTCGATCCTTGGCCGCTCCGCGAACTGCATGAGTCCAATCTGGACCTCCTCAGGGCTTATGTTCAACTGATTGACGATGTTGATCATAAAGTCTCTCACAAATGGCAAGTTGTTGCTCCCCATGTAGTTTGATCCGTCCACAAGAAACACTATGTCTCGAAACACTCTCTGCATCTGCACCGTGGTGATCTCCACTAAAGGAAAGCACAAAAACACAAATGTTATTTCAGGGCAACTTAATTAGCTTTGGTATCAGCAACTTTTAAACCATTCATACCACAGGTGAGCAGTTTTGGTCCTCAGTGAGGTCATTCCTCATGGCCTTGTCTTTTCTTTAATAAATTTGATGCAATGTGAATAAAATTAGTTGAATTGAAATGCGTATAGATTTGTTATTTTAAAGTGTAACTATAAACCGCCTGTGAAAACGAAGCCAGAAATGAAGAAAAACTCCACCAAAGTGGGCGGAGCCAAGCCACATTGAGGGCCAGGAGTGGGGATGAGAGATGGGTGAGTGTTGCAGGGAAAGCACCAACTTAGCAACTTTCTAGCTATGTTTAGCAACTATTTTCACAAAAGTGACTAGCGACGAATCTTTTCTGTTACTGGAGACTTTTATGGCAACAACTCATGAAAGCACCAGAGACTCTGCAGCAGCTGAGCGAACAGCGAGTGGCTCCCTGAGCTCCTCCCTGGACCTGCAGCGCCGCCGTCGGAGCAGAACCGACCCGTTCCGCTCCATGTCCATATTGCTAATCAATCACACATGAAGCGGAGGAACGCCACCAGGTGGCAAATCATGAACTCCAATATTTTAATCCAGAGCATGGGGCTGAGATGACATCAACCAAACTGGGCCGTTTGAACGAACCGGAATTTTTTATTTAAATGGCACAACTTGCACAGAAAGATGAAGATATAACCCTGAAGGGCCAATTTAGTCAGCATATCTGCATAGAAATGTGGATTTGCGGTTTACTTTCTCTTTAAACACTTCAAATTAAGAGGGATTTGTTGAAACTGGAAAACAATCATTCAGATTCACCCAAGTGAATTTTGTTCAAGCGTAAATGCTTCAATGTGCCTTTTGTTTCATTTTTATTGGCTGGGATGTTAGTTTTTGCTGATTGACCGATTTGGGGAAGGTGGTTAGTAAAATGAGGAATTACCTGGATCAGTGGGGGATTCCGACGTCCCAGAAAGCGTTGAGAGGGCATCGGTTATCTCCCTGGCGTTGCGAAACAGTTGTCTGAAGTCCTTTGCCATGAACACCATGCTTTCGGGAAAGGCGATCCGTTTCATCTCGTTGTCATTGGCGGCCCTGGAGCCCGCGGCCAGCGCCAGAACGCCCAGTTTCCGCAGAGCCTGAGCCGGACCCTCCACGCTGTCGCTGGACCGCTTGCTGACAATCAGCAACAGGAGCTGAGGAACGCCGCGGCTCATGCGGCTGCCCTTCTCAGGCCTCAGCATGTTCAGCCTCACAAAGTCCAAGGCAGCTCCGATGTTGATGGTCTGTCCCGGTCTGGGTCTGATATCCCCCAAACTGTTGAGCAGCGATTCTTTGGTCGCATGGGTTTGGAGGTCCATGACCAGCCTGGTGTCAGTGGCGAACTGGGCGATGCCCACTTGGACTGCGTTTGGACCGATTTCCTTGGTGCTGACGAAGCGCCGGATGTATTCCCGCACAGTGTTGATGACCGCCGTTCCCATTGTGCTGTCGATCAGGAAAACGATGTCTCGTTCTCCAACCGTTACGACTGAAAGCAGAAAAGAAAGAATAAATGTTGATCTGCAGAACTTTTATATCTTAACTTTTTTATTAACACCTCCAAACATGCAATTTACAGATTTTATTGTACTTTAATATCTGTAGCGTTCTTAAAATCAAGTTTAAATGCTGAAGCCATTTAAATTATATCTGCCATTAAAACTACAACCTTTAAAAATGAACGTAATTTTGACACAATATAAATGTTTCATAATGCTCTTATTGTTTTTTATATTGTTCTCTATTTTGTTCTTGTATGTTTGTTTAAAATGGTTATTGGGAGGAAACAGAACTACAGTCTTCAGCCACTTCAAAATAAGAGCATGAATATAAACATCAAGCTACTTGAATTCTTAATATAATCAAAACTTTAATACAGGTTTTGATCTTTATTCAGCTGAAAGTTTATAAAACAGCCAAGCAAATTAGTGATTTTTAATTTATCTGTAAAATTATCTTAAGTGTGTTAAACGTTTACAGTGTTAGCAAAAGCGCTAAAAGAGGAATTAGCATTTTAGCAGCAGCGTGTGCAGCTCTGCCTCTTTGTTGGTATTAATTTATCTCCGTAGATCATGAACTGATGGCATGTTGTGGGAATGTTTGTGTTTTAATCTGAGCCGAGGCTCTGTGGTGATTCATCCTCCTCTTCCTCACTGGTGAAGGTTGAACTGGTTTAGATTCATGTGTTCATACTGAAGCTCATCAGTTGAATGCAGGCCTTTCTAAATACGCTGCTGAATCTGCACAAAGTTTACATCCCTGCTGTATTTGCAGTTTCATTCATTTGAAATAATATTTTTGATTTTCGTCAGTTGTTTTTCAGATATTGTAAATAATCTGACTTCTGAGTCTGTGAATGAACATTTTCTACATCCAAATTAAGAAAAGTCGTCCTACTCAGTTGTACCTTTAATCTGATTTATTTCTGATAACTCTACAGTATTTTTGTGTTAATCTTGTTCAGTTTACAGAGATCCCTCGTTTTTTGCGGGTTACGTTCCAAAAGAACCCGACAGGTGAAATCCGCAAAGTAGAAACCTTTATTTATTTTTTTTACAATTATACAATGAAATACTCCATAATACATTGAAACAAAGAACAAAACCTTTTTACAGGCCCAAGCATTTA